>PVKA01039780.1:0-19214 GCA_004027165.1 Ctenomys sociabilis
TTTTTTTTTTTTTTTTTTTTTTTTTTTTTTTGTCTTTTTGAGACAGGGTCTCACTATGCAGTTCAGGCTGGCCTTAAGCTCACTTTGTAGCTCAGGCTGGTCTCGAACTCACAACAATCCTCCTGCCTCAGCCTCCCGAGTGCTGGGATTACAGGCATGCGCCACCTACATCGATTTTATACTTTTCTTGTGGATGGTTAAGACCAATATAAACCAAGAACTTTATAACAAAAAATGCAACTTTTGTATGTGACAAGGTCAGTCAAATCCCTTCAGCATTTACCCTGAGACCCTGTACCGCACTTTGTAGATACCATGTAAGTGTCAGCCACGTGGATGAGTCATGGCCATTGCTTGACCAATTTACTGTCTGTGAAAGCCTGAGAGAATGATTTCTCTCCATATGACCCTCCTTAAGCACACTGTACATCACGGATCACTCTCCTCTGTGGCCCCATAATCTCCTGGATCAGAATATTTGGGATACCACTGAGTTACAGGATGTTACATTATGGGTCTTTTTATGTCCTGAATCTTCAGGACGTAAGAAAAGCTATAGCCAAATTGTTGGCTGTCCTTCTTGTTCTCTAATTTTTGGTATGCAAACAAGTTGTTAACCCTCCAGAAGAGACACTTAATGATAGGCTGTTGAGTTTAACATCGGTATTTGTCAGAATATTAAATGTCTTACACATAACATGAAAGTTATTTTTCCATCAATTGTGTTATACTAAACTTTAACTCCATACATAATGAGAAAAAAATAGTAAAAAAATGGAAATATTACAAATATTACATATACTACATTGTAGCAGGACAGTTTTATGACATTTTTCTTGTCTCTTTTTGTATAACTATATCTATATATATATATCTTAAAGATATAAGTGAAATTGACAAGCCCCACATGCGTACATATTATAGTCTCCTTAATGTAAGAACTGAAAAGAAAAATAAAAATTGAAAGGTTTTCCTTATGATAGCCATTCTTTCTGGAGTGAGATGATATCTCAGTGTTGTTTTTATTTGCATGTCACGGATGACTAGCGATGTGGAACATTCTTTCATATATTTATTCGCCTCTTTAATTTCGTGCTCTCAGAAGTGTGTATTCATCTCAGATGCTCATTTCTGAATTGGGTCTTTAAATCTGAGGGTCCTGTTATATCTTAGTTCTTTATATATTCTAGACAGTAGTACTCTGTCTGATTGGTTACTAATTAGGAATTTTTCAAAATTTGTGGGTTGTCTTTTCACTCTGTTGACAATTTCTTTTGACATGCAGAAGCTCCTTAAGAAGAGGTGATCCCAGCTGTTGATTCTTTCAAGTGCTTCCTGTGCAAATATATGTTTGTTCATGAACTCTTTACCTACCTCTATGTCTTCAAGAGATCCTCCTACTTTCTCTTCCAGGAGATTGAATGTTTCTGTTTTAATGTTTAGATCTTTAATCCATTTTGACTTTAACTTAGTGCACGGTGATAGAGCTGGGTCAAGTTTTAGTTTTCAGGATGTAGAAAGCCCGGTTTTCCAGCACCATTTGTTAAAGAGGCTACCTTTCTTCCAGTGAGCTTGTTTAGCCACTTTGTTGAAAATCAGATGGTTGAGTGTGATTGTAGATGCCTCTGCATCTTCTAATCTATTCCACTGATCCTCAGATCTGTTTTGTTGCCAATACCATGTTGATTTAATCACAGTAGCTTTGGAGTATAATTTCAAGTCAGGAATTGTGATGGCTCCTGCCTTGTCTTGATTGGCCAAGTTTGCCTTTGCTATCCTAGGTCGTTTGTGGTTCCAAATAAATTTTAGGAACGATTTCTCTATGTCTGGGAGGTATGTTGGTGGCAGTTTGATAGGGATTGCATTAAATCTATGCAGCAATTTTGGGAGTATGGCCATCTTCACGATGTTGGTTCTTCCTATCCAGGAGCATGGAATATCTTTCCATTTTCTGAAATCCTCTATAATCTCTTTTGATAGGGTGTTGTAATTTTCCATGAAAAGATCTTTGACTTCCTTTGTTAAGTGAATTCCTAGGTATTTCATTTTCTGCGGTGCTATTGTAAAAGGTATTGTTTCTATTGTTTCCCTTTCAGTGTGCTTGTTATCTGTGTAGAGGAATGCTATTGACTTTTGAGTATTGTTTTAGTTTTCCTTTTCTTTCTTTTTTTTTTTTTGTACAAGGGTCTCACTATGCAGCCCACATTCACAGTGATCCTCCTGCTTTCTGCCTCGCTAGTGCTGGGATTACAGGCCTGCGCCACCACACCCAGACTCCAATCTCTGGCTCAGCGCACCCAAAGGTCGGGCCAGAGCAGCAAGTGGAAGCAGGGATCCAACCCTGCCCTCTGTGCTTACCTAAGCAAGTGCTTAGTCCACTGAGCTATATTGCCAGCACTTTGAATATTGATTTTGTATCCTGCTATGCTGCTGAATTTCCGTATCAGTTCTCGTAGTTTCTTGGTGGAATTTTTGGGGTATCCAAGTAAAGTATCATGTCATCTGCAAATAGTGATAATTTAACTTCTTCTTTACCTATTCTTATTCGCTTTATTTGTCCATCTTTTCTAATGGCTGTTGCCAAGGATTCCAAGACTATCTTGGAGAGGTGGTGGGGAAACAGGGAACAGTTCTCCACTGCTGGTGGGAATGTAGACTGGTACAACCATTGTGGAGGTCAGTGTGGAGACTCCTCAAAAGAGTAGGACTAGAAATCCCATTCAAGCCAGCTATCCCCCTACTGGGAATTTTCCCAAAGGATTTGGATACATTGTATCATAGTGATATATGTGTACCTATGTTTATAGCAGTGCAATGTATGATAGCAAAATCTTGGGAAGAACCAAGATGTCCATCACATGAGGAATGGTTGAAAATGATGTGGCATTTCTATATAATGGAGTATTACTCAGCTGTTAAGAATGATAAGTTTGAAGCATTTATACTGAAGTGGATGCCACTTGAAGATATACTCATAAGTGAAATAAACCAGACACACATGTGTAAATATCATATAGTCTCCCTAGTATAAGAAGCGAAAAGCAGCAATACAAATGGAAACGTACAACAACTAAAATCAATTGAGTCCGATAAGGAAAAGTGAATGGCATATGCTGCAGGATACTAATTAGCTTTTCTTCTGGATGGTTAACAACCTAAGTTCACAGATCAATGCTGGAGAAATAGAAGAGCCACAAGGCCAGCCAACATTTTGGCCCTAGCCATTCAAGGTCAGCAAAGACTCAAGACATAGGAGAACCTGTACTGCAACATCATAAAACTCAGTTGAGCTCCAAATTTTCTGATCAAGGAGATTATGGAGCCACAGAAGAAAGAAATCGAAGTTCTATAGTGTGCCCAGGGAGAGTTACATGGAGAGAAAATTTTCTCTCAGGCTCTCACAGACAGCAAACTGGTCAAGCATTGGCCGTGACTCATCCACATGGATGACACAGACAAAGGATCTACAGAATAAGATACAGGACTACAAGATGATCCCTGAGGGGACTTCACTGACCTCATGAGAAACAAAAAGTACATGAGTTGGTAAATAGGTCTTGCTCTATCTAGGTCTTAACCATCCAGCAGAAAAGTATAAAAATGAAGTACACATAGCAGGGCCATAATATTAAGGTGAGCTCTAAATGGCTATGGTCGACAACTTTTTCAGATAACTCACTATTGTTGTGGAATGCTGGACTGTTTGGATTGTGTTGTCGAGTTCAAGCACCTAAGTTAGTTGAGTGATAATAGAGTGCCCTTCTCTGACAGGTGTAGAGCAAGGAAGGGGTATAGAAAGGAAGAATCATGATGTGTGTTTATGGACAGTACAGTTGAGATTGATAACGCTGTGCTTCTACATAATCCTGTGAGAGGCAAGATTTGCACTAATGGTGGTTGGACAGGGTATTATGTTGGCTTCTGGTACTATGGACAACTGCTAGAAAAATAACAAGGTAGAAAATATTAATTATTGAATCTTTGATATAATTCAGGTATAAAAAATAACATGTGCAAACAGCTACAGTCTCTTAATTTACTGATAAGAGACATACAGTATAATAATGTCTGTAAGTATAATATCATATATGCAACTTTTATGATACCAAAACATTATGAAAACAGTTTGCAATGTATTAATTTATGAAATCCATCTTGTCAAGTTGTATTAAAACTGTCTCATCAATATTTGTACTTCAATAAAACAAACGTAAAATAAAAAATAAATAAATACATAAATAATTAAATTGAAAGGTATAACACAACTAAATGGAAGGTAAGAGCTTAAGGATTAAACAGTCAAGAGGGGGCAAGAAGGAAAGCTAGGTAACATGACAGGGGCAAAATCATACATTTATATGCACAAGATGGTTAAGGCAATTTTTCTGAGAATCTCCATCAGGGTTTTGAAACTAGTAGTTACTAGTAGGATTCTCACCCTAACTAATTATATATGCTGATACCTGTCAGCTAAGGACCTGCACTGAAGGTAGCAATGTGTAATACCAGGGCCATGTTTGGAATCCCTGCCACTCTGGTCTTCTAAAAGTGGTGTGTTTTTAATGTCATATCAATTACTGCTATACTCTTTGTCAAGTAAAAATTTATTTACTCTTTATTTTTTATTTTACCAATCTTTTCTGTTTTTTTTTTTTGAGTGTTGCATTATTTTCTAGAACTTTATTTTGCTCATAGAGATACATATTTTTTTCACAGAAGTCACACCTTTAATCCTACTAACATGTATTTCCTTGTAAAAGTTCTCAGAGAATCAGCATATTTCACTGAATCACTACACAAATATTGTTAACACACAGTTGTTGTTCCCAATTTAGAGTTCATCTTTCTTTATTTACCTGTGAATTAAATGCTTACAAGTTAGGGAAGCGTATGTCTGAAACAATGGATACAGTGTAATGAATTTAACTACACATTTACTTATTTATGTATTTATTTTTTGTTTTATTGAAGTACAAATGTCAATGAGACAGCTTTAAGATACCTTGACAAGATGGATTTGATAAATTAATACATTGCAAACTGTTTTCATAATGTTTGGGTACCATAGAAGGCGCATGCATGATATTATACTTACAGACATTATTATAGCGTATGACTCTTATCAGTAAAGAGAGTGTAGCTGTTTGCGTATCTTATTTTTTATACCTGAATTACCTCAAAGATTCAATAATAAATACTTTCTATCTTGTCATTTTCCTAGTGGTTGTCCATAGTACTAGAAGCTGACATAATATCCTGTCCAACCACCATTAGTGCAAATCTTGCCTCTCATAGGATTATGTAGAAGCACAGCACACATTTATTTATTTATTTATTTATTTATTTATTTATTTATTTATTTATTTATTTATTTATTGTGAAACTGGGGATTGAACTCAGGACCTTGAGCTTGTCAGGCAAGTGCTTATTCTATTGAGCTACTTCCACAGCGACAAAATCCAGTTTACTTTTATGAAAAGATTCCTTCTGTTAGGCCTCTAGAATAAAAATTTTAGTTTCTTCACAGCTCACTTTTCTATCACTATTTGAATATCAAAACAAACGACAGGTTTTATCATTGCCCAAAAAATACTAGCTTTCCGTGGCCAGTTGAAAACGATTTTCTTGGATTTGATCCCATTTACTGATTTAATAAAAAAATGTTTTAAACACTTTGTATGTCTGGCAGTCTTCTAGATACTTACAGAATGCTAGTGAATACAATAGGAATGTTTATAGTCTTTTAGTGTATAAGACAGTAAAATGAAGTGCCGTAACAAAACTGATTTTATAGAATATTGGAAGGCAATAAATGCTTAGAAAATTGAGATAGTTTAAATGAGATTAAATGAGTAGTATATTGTGAGACAGAGGAAAGCTTAGAATCATAAACATGGAAACCACATGAGAAGATAATTAAGCAAAATGAAATGAGGCAAAAGTATATATAGGAGCAATCAGTGCAGCAATAGCATGAGTAAGGCAAAGGCCGGCAAGGGCAATCACCACACGCACGGCAGACGCGGCAGAAGGCTGGCTTGAGTAAGGCAGATGGAGTAGTAGGCTTTGGGTGCTAGGACATAAGCTACTCTATTTTTGTTGTTTCTCTTAGTCATGACACTTTAAAATGTTCCATCATTATGCACGCTAATCTCTATTCCCTCCTTTTCACCTCAAAATAGTCTAGTAAGCCAGTCTCCTCAGTTGCTTCCAAGAAGCTACAAGTTTCTTTTAGCAAGTTAAGCAAGAAGCTATATTTTGATAGAGTCAAACATAGATTTGTTGTGGTATTTTAAGTGGAATCCTGATGGAAAATGGATTCAGAAGCCCAGGATAGAGAGTGGTGGAGAAGGAGTATTTTGAGGGTGAAGAAAGTATTTCATATCTTAGTTTTAATATTATTAAAAAAAATATATATATATGAGAAATCAGAATATAGGATCAACTGAGGATATTATATTCCACTGAATTTCTTTCTCTATGAAATCAGTTGTTAAAATACTAAAGAATCATTAAAAGTAAAAAAGTTATATATTTTCATAGCAAAATTGATTATGCAAAGTGTTGGTTTTACATAATTGAATCAGTTTATAAATTTATGTAAAATAAAAATTATTTTGATTATTAAATTAATTTTAAAAATTGGGTTTATGTACATGCCTTACATATCTAGATCAAATAACATTTCATAAATGATTCATGAATGTAAGAATAAGTATTAAGGGGTCTGGGAGATGACTCAGTGGAATAAGCGCTTCCCTGGCAATTGCAAGGGCCAGAGTTCAATCCCTGGTTCTGCCAAGAAAAAAAGAAAGTATTAAATATCAACACTTAAATGAAATTAGGTAAATTAAATATTCGATTATATGCAACTGATAAAATGTCAAAATTTCAACAAAGAAATTTTTATGTCATGATAGTAAGAATATATAGGAGGAATACCTAATAACTGACTGGTATATTTATTTTATTTGCCTTACAAATCATTACTTCATACTCTTTCTGGTATAAAAAGTTACTTTGAAAGAATATTGGGTACTTCAGAAGAATAATATTTTGTTTTAAATTTCCTGGTATGTAGGTATATTAATGTTGTGAAATTTCATGAAACTGGGTAATTATAATTTGTGTAGTTCTCCATATGGTACATTTTAACAAAAACATATTAGGAAAACGTTAAGGAAAAAAGCCTCTCATACAAAATTTTAAATGGCTTTCAAAACAGAAACATTGTTATATTAGTTCAACAGTTATATACAATTATATAATGCCACACTTGTTATAAAGTGTTGTCATTTTTAAATGATACCCATTCTGAGATGACAAGTAATATTCTAAACTGCATTTATGATTGGTAAATTATTTGAAATTTGTTTGGCATGTTGCTTTATGTGCAAATTGTTTTACTATGATAAAATGTAAGTATAGGATTTTTACGTAAAATATTTTTAGGTGAAAACAAATTCCACATATTTAGTCTATATGAACTAGCAAAATTCATTACCTAAGATAGTCAAGAATTTGTTTCTGATGGAAATATGCAGTCCTTCAATTGTTGTATTTAAGTGCATTCAGAGTGTTTCCTTTTGCCTGAAGAGATTCAATTTGCTTCCAGTTATTTCTAGTTTGTTCCATATTTCTGCAAGAACACAATTAAGAAGATGTTTCAATACTGGTTGCTCACCAGTATTTCTCTGATAACTTAAATATGTTTAGGCAAGAGAACTCAATACTAAATGAAGTAAGTACATGAAATACCTACTCTTCTGTGGACATCTTTTTAATTTTTTTTGATTTTTTAATTTTAAAGAGAGTACAAAATATTATTAAAACAGAAAAATATTACAAGTGATATGGAATTTCACTTAACATAGTAATTGTTAATATTTCACTGTATTTGCTGTAATGCTTAGTGCTATCTTCCAACAATTCATATTACCAGGTATATTCATGCAAAATTGGAAGGAAAAAGGAAAATAAAGAAAGGTATAAGAAATGAAAGAGAGAAAAATGTAGAAACAATTGAAAAATGGAAGCAAACCAAATTAAGCATTATGTGTTCCTTTCTATAGACCAACAGAAACGTATAGTATGATTGTTATAAACTATCATGCTTACATACATAGATATCTCTCTCTCACTCCCTCTCCTGTCCTTCTCCTCAACTCAATATTCTTTCCTTTTGGATGAGTTTATTCCCTTTTCCCAATTTCTAGTGTATCCTTCAGATTCCATTTTCTCTTTCAAGTTCTAACACTAACAAGAAAATACAATGTTTGCATATGTGGGTCAGATTATTTCACTTAAAAGCATGTTCTCTAGTTGCGTCCATTTACTGAGAAAAGACAGGATATTATCCTGTTTTATAGCTGAATAATACTCCATTGTATAAAAATACCACATCTTCTTCATCCGTTATCAGTTGATGAGCATTTGGGCTGTTGCCAGGATTTAGCTATGACAAATTGTGCTACTGTAAACATGAATGCAGGGGCTGGGAAGATGGCTCCATGGAATAAGCACTTCCCTGGCAAACACGAGGACCTGAGTTCAATTTCCGGTTCCCCAAAAATAAATAAATTAAAAATTCTTTATTCATGTATGCACCTTATAGGATTCCAAAACATTATGAAAACAGTTTGCAATGTATTAATTTATCAAATTCATCTTGTCAAGGTATCTTAAAAATGTCTCATTGATATTTGTACTTCAATAAAACAAAAATTTAAAAAAAAACATGAATGCACATGTATCAGTATGATCTGATGTTTTCAGTTCTTCTGGAAAAATTATCAGGAAATCAGTGTGTAGACTCCTTAAAATGATAGCATTGGAGGTCCCATTCAAGCCAGCTGTAGACATCTTTTTAAAACAAACTTTTACTGCTATATCATTTGTTTCAGGCTTCATTTTTAAAAATACTAAATATGAAACACAATTTAAGTTGAAGAAAAAAATGAAGGATATATATTTTTTATTTAGCAGAGGAAATTCCTTTTTTGAATGGACATGTGTGGTTCACTAGTTTCTACAAAGACTAGAAATAAATATGTTTTTGTGTTATAGATAATTACTATGAGGATGGAATTAATTCATGTACATAACAACTAAATAGCTGAAAATACTAGTTATGTTGATCCTTAACCCACCTTATTTTGTTAGACTATATAAATTTCTATGACATTTTAACACCTTCAATGTATAATACAATAAAAAACAATCTTTACCACTATCTTCTATCTTTAAGGTGGCTTGCCATTAAACTCTTTTCTCCCATTTCTAAATTTATTTTAAAGTTGTTTTAATAACTTATTTTAAAATATTTATTTGAAGGACATATTTTTATAAGATGTAAGATTTTATTAAATTGAATACAAGGATTGATTGTACTATTAAATTACTCTGCATAAATAAATGTAAATGAAGGAACAAATTCAACAGAGCATAAATAATATCATAATTATACCCCATATTAAAAACTTTGGACTTCTCTTTGTAGGTTATGTCATATTAATAAGTATTTTCATAAGTATCATTTTCCTTTTCTATGTGCGCATTTATAAAAATATTGCAAGTTACTGAAGATATGGTTGAAGTCATTCTATGATTCCATAATACAGAAACAGTATTGTTAATAGTTTAGAAAATTTATAGTCATTGTGATTCAAGGCATTTATTACATAGATGAGTAGATTGAAACATTTAGAAATATGCTTCAAAATTAAGAACATAGTCATATTACTTTTTAAGTTTAAATCAGTGATATGTTTGATAAAAAATTAATGTCCTTTAATCTACTTCTCTTTTTTTTTTTGGTGGAACTAGGGATTGAATTTAGAGCTTTGCACTTTCCAGGAAGTGCTTATTCCAGTGAGCCATCTCCCCAGCCCATAATCTACTTTTTGTAATATAGCCTTTCATAAAAAAGGATAGAGATTACTGAATACCCTAAATCTCTATAACAAATTCATTTTGCAGGATCTATTAACATTGAATCACATTCTGAGGTACTAGGGTTCTCAATTTAAACAATTGTATTTTAAGGATCTACAAATAGGCCTATACTCATTGTGTTTATGAAAATAATATTATTGTTTTCTGTGTTTTTGTTATCATTGCTACTATGAAGATAATATTTTTGTTATATTAATTGCAAATGGAAATGAAAATAAAAACCTAGTTCTTTTTTTCTAGAATCTACTTTTATGTTGAAATTTACTTTTTTTTGTATTGTTTCATAATCTTAGTAATCTGTAGATAACTTCTGATTTGTTCCTAGTGCATTTTTGGTTAGTCATTATATGGTTTTACCTCCCTATGGGCAAAATATTATATCTAGATGTTCTTTATAAAAATCCAGTATTAATATGAGTTTCTGGATTTCTATGATCTGGTTTCATTTGTTTTAGAGGCAGAATACTTCAATAGCCTCATGATTTTATTTCAGTATTCTTATGAGTTGCTTCTAGATAGTTTTCATCATCATAAGACTAAGTTTTCAGTCTTATCAGAGGAATAACTAAGCTTTCTTTAATAATTCTTTTTAAATTATCTAATTACCCTAACAGGATTTAAAGTAAATAATTTTATCCTGTTTTGTTTCGGTTTTCCTCTGATTTTTTTTGTTGTTCTCAAGAAGTGTGATACAACTATGCTTCTATATTTATGTCTAGAGCAAAGTTCTTCAAAATATTTAATTTTGCCATTATGGATTACATAAATAAATGTTAATTTTAGATTTATTTTGGATAATTAATCATTAATAAAAACATGAAAATCCTAAACAGTTATAATTAAGTAAATTTTTATAGCAAATAAATATGAACTAGACAAAAACTGTTAAGTACAAAGAATGTGCACACTCTAATACTTTCATTAATCCTGTTGATAATGGGTTAAAATTTATGTATAGATGCCTTCTTGTCATTACAATAAAACATGACACATTTAAGTACTTTTTAGACATATCATCCTGTAAGTTCTCATCTATATTTTAGTCTAGTAAACATATTTTTCTGGCTAAATGATTTTTTTGGGGGGGGTACCGGGGATTGAACTCAGAAACCTGTGCTTGTCAGGCAAGCGCTTATTCAACAGAGCTATTTCCCTGGGCCCTAAATGAATTTTTAAAAGTTGATTTTAAGGGCCAGCATGATACCTCAGCAGATTGGAGTGCCTGCTTAGGCAAAGCACAGTAGCCAGGGTTCAAATCCTGCCTTGCTGTGCCAGCTCTCCTGTCAGGGCCCTCAGAGAAGGTGATTGAGACTGGGCATGGTGGCACATGCCTGTAATACCAGCGCTTAAGAGACTGAAAACAGGAGAATCACTGTGAGTCCAGTCTACATAGTGAGACCCTGTAGATCCTATACATCTTGTCCTAAATATGGAAATAAATAAATAAATAAATAAATGTTTATTTTTAGTCATAAGATGAAATTTTACTCAATGAGCTTGTTTTTCAAATCCATCACAATTGAAACATTTTTATAGTGAATTTCTATTCTTTACATATCATTGAATTTCATAATGTTATGTTGCACTAATCACATTAAAAATAATACAAGCTAATCAATTTTTGGTTTATTAAGTTTTCTGTCATTTCTTCTCTTAATAAATTTACAATTAACACAGAATTACAGGATTGCATGTGGCCAAATGGAAAGTAGCAGAAACCCACACTTAAAAACATGTAAATACTGCATTTAGGGATCAAGTTTCCTAGTTAATGTAGACCAAAAAAAGAGTAAGAAATGCAAACATAGTAGAAAATTATGCTTCAATAACACCTGGGACCCCTGAGTCCCATAAATACTCAACAAAAACACCTTCAGGGACCTATAGTGACAAGTCCTATTCACAGAGGGTCTAGTTAGTAGATGAAGTTGCGTTTTATGTGGGAACAAAGCTCTTGGGGTTTATATACATATTTAGGAGGGATTTGAGTATCAGTTTGTTTTTAGTTCTTGAATTTAAAATTGTACTACAAAATTCAACTCATCCATTCCTGTTGTATTGGTCCATTCATCCTTTTTATATTTGTTTAGTTTGTTAGTACAGGTTAGGTATAGAAAATGTTCACACTAATCATAGGTGTGTACATGGTGTGTGTTCCTTCCTCATTTTTAGTCTCCTATTCCCTTCCCTTCCCCTCAAATCCTTTTACCTGATAAAGTATTGTCATGAGGCCAAGACATCAACCTATCCTATAGCTGTGTCCTGTCTCCATCTTTTCAATGTCCCCAAAATCACATTTCTCATTGTATGAATCTTGTTGAGAGGTATTAGATGCATAATTTCCCCTCACAGTTACATGTTTATATTAAACACGTGGGACTATACTATGTCTCTACAGGAAAATAGACTCTTTCAATCTTGGAAACAAATTATGTTTGTCTAGATTTAATATTTCTACATTTGTTAAAAGCATAAAGTAGTGAAGTATTTGTATAACGTAAAAGCAAGCTAGTACAAGATTAAGACAATTAGGAAATATATCAGCAATTTGAAAAGAACTTTTAATAAGAAAAGCTGCCCATACATGGTGGCGCATGCCTGTAATCCCAGCACTCAGGAGGCTGAGGCAGGAGGATTGTTGTGAGTTCGAGACCAGCCTGAGCTACAAAGTGAGCTTAAGGCCAGCCTGAACTGCATAGTGAGACCCTGCCTCAAAAAGACAAAAAAAAAAAAAAAGTTAACAAGGAGAAGGGGCTGGAGAGATAGCCCAAAGGTCTAAGCACTTGCCTGACAAGCACAAAGTCCTGAAGTTGATCCCCAGTACCACATGCCCTGGTGCCTCTGGAACTCTGAGCACTCTGTGCTTATCCTGAAACTTGGCATGGTGGCTCACTCCTGTAATCCCAGTGCTTAGGAGGCTGAGACAGGAGGAGCTCTAGGAGTCTGAACTGCATGGTGAGACCCTGTAACAAGCAAATAATAAAAAGGAAGAACAACAAGAAACTGGCTAGTAAGTAGACAGCTGTAAAGAGTGTGAGGATGTTAAGTGAAGCTAGAAGCCTCTGTCTAGGACAGCCCTACAGCACCCCAAAGCAGTCCTGTGCAGAGTTGCACCCCAAGTCCTGCTGGACAAGGCAGGGCAGCATCTTACTGGATGGGCACCATGTTGTGGTGCTCTACCAGAAGAAGCTGCTGAGTGCCACCATCTACAGTCTTGGATAGTGTCTCAGAGTCACTGGGCTGCACAGCAGTGTGCGGGGATTTTGCCGGAGGAGGGTCCAGGAACTCACGGTGCCTGCTTGTTTGCTGAGTGTTGTAAGCAATACTCACTTCACTTCACCCTCAAGGAGCTGGAGAAGGCGTCCATCCAGAAGGGGCTGGTGTAGCATCAGACTGGACAGGTTCCCTCCAGCATCCTCTTCTGACAAAGATTTTCCAGGTGGTAAAGGAAAAAAACACTTTAAAGAAATCAGGTTCACTTGAACAGAGCAATCAAAAGAAACGGATTAGGAGCCAGGAAACAATACATTCTAGAAATTTCCATTTTGACGCAGGATCCAAGGGTTAAAGAGAATTATGGAAGCAGAGGACATGTTACAATTGGGTTTGGTATGGCCAGAGTTGTTGTTGCTCTGTGAGAAACTTGAAAGTGGGATTATTGCACTAAATTTCCCTTTTTCTAAGTATTGGCAGAATCACAAATCACACATCTGTTAGCCAAAGGAAACATATTTATGAGCCAAATCTTGCTTACTTTGAAATCTCTGCTTAGAATATGGTCACAATATCTTATTCTAAGCATAATTCCTATTCTGATTCCACCCCACTAAAACACGTCCAGTAGAACTGAGAATGCTGTTGCATTCCCAATGGAGCATTGAAGCCATACTGTGGAATGTAAGCTTCTGATGACCTAGGCTTCATCGTCTTTTTCTTAAATTATTTATTTGTAAGTATTCTCTTTCTCTATAAACACTGCAGCTCTTTGCTTGTAATGAACCTGCCAATGCTTTGTAAGGACATGCTTTAAATTACTGACTGTAATTGATAGAATTGATGAGCCATTGGTCCATTTGCAATCTAAACAGGTGATGTGCTTGTAACAACTATATTTTTTAAAACACATAGAGCATGTCTGCAGTAATGATCACTTGTTAAATACCATATGAATTAATTTTTAAATACTTTTCAGGAATTATTCTTACCCATATAATCTATTAATAGGCATATCCTCCAGACATTCAACATTTCCACAGTGGCTCACTAGTTTTAATATAACAGGCCACATGACTATTTGAATTGCATTTTTGCACACAAAATGCAATTATGGATATTATGATAATTTTCAAGTACAAAATATAGTTAACGAGCACATATAACATAATTCTTATGGGTTTGCCACACAGAAAGAATTCTTGCAAGGGCATTAATACCTCATCTCTGTCTTCACACAACACCTAGGATATTCTATGTTAGTACTTTCCACAGTATTCTATAATTCTTTTTTTATTTTTGTTTTCTGAACAAAATGACAAACTTTTGAAGAATTGTGGAGAAATATTTTTTCCTTACTCTCATTTACATGGGTATTGTATCACAAATAAAATAATGAATTGCTGATGTGTGTATAGTTGAATAAATTCCTATTTTTAACTCTTATCTCATGTCTATAATTACATTTCATATGAGAAAATTAGAAGACATAGATTTTAACATTTCGAAATAAATATAAATAATTGCAAGTTTAATATCATTTGAATTGTGTGTCTAAAGCCCATCTTTGCTTTTGATTTGATGCATTTTTATTAACAGTTTGATTTTTGAACTATATGGATGGATCAAGAGAACATAAACCTGAAATACTACTTTAAGGTATAATTTAAGATATTCTTAGTAAAGGATCATAAGCTTTATATGGGAACGGAAGTTACAGAAATAAATTTCCTATATTAAAATTATTAATTCTATCTTTGTTACTTACATTAACATTTGAATATCAATTATATAAGGAGTGCTGTGTATTCAAAAATATATTCTGCATTTCCCACTCTCCAACTCATATACTGAGCACCAGTTGCAACCACTTATAATTTCTCTCTTTCTTATTCTAATATTTATTTAAACACAACTACTTTATTTGACTTATAAATTTTAATGATTAGATATCAATTCTTAATAAAATTTGATGGTTTATCTCAACTTACTCATACAGCAAAATAAAATAAATGAAATTAGATTAATTTTAAATATCTTATAATTTGATTGTTTTATACAACATTTTATTTCATATTCATTTCATTCTGCATTTTCTATGTGCTATCTATTTGACTCTTGGAATTTGTGAGTAACTCAAGTATTCTTATCAGTTTTCCTTTAAATGTCATTTTCTTCCTTTAATTCCTTTTTAAGGATACAGCTACCTGTTCTTAAATTGTTATGGACTTCTTCAATTGGTAATTAGCCCGCTTTTTGAGCAGCAGGTATTCTATTTATTCTGTGCCCATTTGACAGTTATCACAGGAAAGTTTTCCAATTTGTTCCATATTAATTGAAGAAATATACCTGATAGCTCTTAAGCCTCTTTCACATTATGCATCATATATGACAAAACAAACAATATTTAGGGCTGCCAACATAGCTCAGCAAACTAAGAACCTGCTCAGGCTAGCCGAGGGACTGGGGTTCGAGCCCCGGCACCACAGGCTTCTTGGCCATGCTGGTCACTGCGATTGAGAGAAGTGGCACATGCCTGCAATCTCAGTGCAGTGGAGTCTCAAAACAGGAGGGTCAATAGAAGTCTGAAATGTCTGATGAGATCTTGTACCAAATACATAAATTAAAGAAAAAGAAATAAACAACACTTGGAAAGCATTTAAAACATTTTCATATTTATTAAAATGTAAAAATAATGTAATGTTATACTTTATACATAAAGCAGAAACATTTGTGTAAAACATAATCTATTTATTATTTTCTAGTTATTATTTTTATTCTTAAAGAGATAAAATATTAATAATAAAAAAGATTAGAAATGGCACAGAATGTAACTAAACAAAATGACAGAAATTCAACAACAGTTGTGATATTGCATATTGCTATCTTCAAATTAGTTGTTCAGATTACTAGATATAAGCCTATAAGACTGGTCAAAATGATTATAAAAATTAAAAAGGAGAAAAAATTAAACATTAGCTGCTCCTTTCAATAGACCAGCAGATACAGTAGTACAGTTATTCAGGCTATCATGTGTATCCTGTGAATGCACATATATATTTGTTTTGCTGTCTTTTTGTTCTTTCCCTCAACACATTTGTCATTTCATCTGGAAGAGTTGTTTTCTCTTTCACAGTCTCCATTGCACTTTTCAGCTCCTATTTGACTCCTTCTCATATAGTGGCTCATGCCTGTAATTCCAGGTGAATGCAAGAGACTGTCCTTTAGTCAGAGGTGGCCAAAGGTGGGCTACATACTGAATTCACAACCAGACTAGACTACACAAGACTCAGTCCTAGCACAAGCAATCACATTATAAAGCGTAGCTATAAAAAACTTTTCAGTAATTCTACCAATAGCTGAAAATAATGGTTTTAAGAAAGAAGATCACAAAATATTTTCTCAACAGCTATTATCCCATAAATTATGATAATTTACATGGCAATCTAGTCCTGTGTTTCAAGTGATGTGTTGGGCTGTGTTTTAGTATTTTAGTGGACTGGACTCTTTTCTAAACTGGTATATGGAAGCTCTGTCTCCAATATTATACAATCTGGAGATGAGAGCCTTTGAGGCTTAGCTTTCTAAGGTAGAATTCTGATGTTCATAAGCATAGAACTCCTGTGACCCTATGAGGCCATAGGTTGTTGACTCTTCTAACAACCAATTCACTGTTAAGAAGCAGCACTAGAGAGTTCCCTCAGCTCCATTTCAGTTCCAAAAGCAGTGATAAAAGACACCATGTGTGAACCAGAAAGATAGCCCTCAGTGTCTTGACTGTAGACTTCTCAGCCTTCAGATCTGTAGGCACCAGATATAGCTGTTCAAAGGTCCAAAACTATCATATTTATTAAGGCATTCTAAGCTGAATAATGCACATATGCATGGCATGTATGTTGAACAGGTAGCTACATCAACTATGTTTAATAAGTTTTAGTGTTCACTGTTGCCTGTTCTAGCCTGTAATATACTCAACACTATTTCATTGAAAATATGATTGGGGATGGGGAGATATAGTAGAATAACTGCTTGCCTGGCAAGTACAAGGGTGTGAGTTCAATCCCTGGTTCTGAAAAGAAAAGAAAAAAAGAAAAGAAAAGACAGGACAATATAATGATTATGTATAATTTGTCATTCTACCATTGATATTCAATTTATTAAGCTTAAAGTTTTAAAATTCCAAGGAATAGTTTGTTGTTTAATGTTTTAATGTATTATATGACATCTATTCACTTTATCTCTCCTTGAGATTTGCTCAAACTAGATATTATAGGCAGAGAGATATTATATAGATAGTATATATATGTATATATACTAGATATAATATACATAATTTTTACCAAATCCAGTTTTTAAAGAAAACATTTAAATCATAAATAAAACTTGATTAGATATCCCAGTAAGAAGTTTGAAAAAGAAAATTAAATCATAGGGGGTTGGGGAGATGGCTCAGTGGAATAAACACTTCCCTGACAAGTGCAAGGGTTTGAGTTCAATACCCAGTTCTGTCAAAAAAATATTATGTGTTTTGTTAGTTTCAGAAGAAACTAAAGAAGAAATAATAAATACAAACTACAGTATTACATGAATTCTGTGCTTATGTCTCCTAGCTATATAAATCTCTTACTAGTAATAGCTAATTTATTTTTGATAAATATACAGTCATATATTTTATATAGTGCTAAAAACTTAGGTTAGATTTAATCAAGATCCATCACAGATTTATTTTGTAAATCAGCTGGCATTAACATGAATTGTGAATTTTCTGATATTAATTAAAATACTGTTCCTAATACAGTTTAGAGGAAAAAACTCTCCACCCTCTAAATCATTAGCATATTGTTGGAAAAATTATGAATTTCTTTAATTAAAGGTTATAATATAGATCATGCACATCTTAGCCAATGCACAAATTTCATCTTAGCTTAAATTTCATTCAAGTATATTTTGCTCACTTATTACATTAATCCATAGATAAGAATTTTTATCAATTCAAAATCTAATTTGGCATTGGTTCCCTGCATTGGATAATAGTATGAAAGATGACTGAAAATGTAGTTATGTATCAGCCAACCAGAGACCAGTAATATCATTCAATTTAAAAACAAGGATTACCGAGAGTGCTTAAAATCCATAGTGTCTTAATAATTGCTATATTAATGTAAACTCAAATCTAGTTTCTAATGTTACTAAAAAACTTGGGCTATATTTATAACTTGGCTATTACTATTATTAGTATTATGATACTGTTACTACTTCTTGTTTTTTTTTTTTTTTTTTTTTTTTTCAGAGCTGGGGATTGAACTCAGGCCTCTGTGCTTGCCAGGCAAGCACTTACTCAACGGAGGTATCTCCCCAGCCACCAGTAGTAGTAGTAGTAGTAGTAGTAGTAGTAGTAGTAGTAGTAGTAGCAGCAGCATTACCCATCTTCTAATCTTCCTCTCTCCTCTCTTAATCACCTTCTCACCACTAAGACACAATTCATAACATCTGTACATTAAAGTGTGAAGAAGTTGTTTTGACTCACAGTCTGCCACGTGAGTAGCAGGACTGCATGACACAGAGGCTTAGCAAGGAACATGAAAGAGATTAAGGGAGGGGGTGCATAAATCCTTCGAGGATACACCCTCACTATCTGGCTTCTTCTGGTTTAGACCCCACTTCCCAAAACCGAGTCAGCTATTATTTCCATAATCCTATCAACTTCCAAAAGTCTGCATGTGAGTACTGGAGCTCTTGGGGAACATTTAGATATAAAGCTTCACATGCTGCTCTCTCTTCCTCTTCTATTGTCTTCCTTTGCCTTCTCTCCCTTCTCTGACTGCTACTTTTATCTTTGCCTCTTCTTCTTTTTTTTTCATTTATTTTTATTTTATTAAAATACAAATGTCAATCAGACAGTTTCAAGACACCTTAACCATACACATTCGATGAATTAATACATTGCAAACTGTTTTCATAACGTTCTGGTATTGTACAAGGTGCATACATGATATTATATTTACAGATATTATTTTAGCAGATATCTCTTATCAGTGAATTAAGAG
>PVKA01039781.1:0-19232 GCA_004027165.1 Ctenomys sociabilis
CTCCCCTCCCCTCCCCTCCCTTCTCCTCTCCTCTCCTCTTTTCCTCAGCAATGTCAAATATCATGTCTCAGGAGTGGGAAAGCTGACTGAGATACGTTCTAACTTGCAAACTTCACTAGGATCCTATTTATTCCGTGCCTGGAACAGTGCCTGGAGCATAGCAGATACTGTATTAGGTACTTGCTGACTGACTGACTGATTTAACAAGGCTGTATTTAACTGAAATTCAATCTCAAAATGTTCTCTGACTCCACTGTGTAACAGATTACTATGAAAACTTCTGGATTCTAATCTGATGATGTTTTCAGGCCTCTGGATCCTCTGAGAAAATTCTTTGCCCTTTCCACAAACTATTTTCCCCTACCTTACAAGGTGGTGGAGGCATTGTCCTTGTTACAAGACAATGCCTTAGAAAATGTTGTACATTTTCCATGTACTGAGCCTCTGTGTTTTTCCCCTGCTTGGTGTTCTCTAACCATCAAAGAGAGGAGCCAGTTTAGCAGCCAGCAGTAGGAGTCAGTCACTCAATTATTGTTGAATTGAGTCACTTATTGGCTGTTATGCCCTCCGGTTTCTGCTTTCATGGACCTCCCTGATTTTGTCATCTGGACTATAAGTGTGCCTTGCCCATGCTCAGAACTCCATGGAGTGGCTGTCCTGTGCAATAAAGAGCAGGCTCCCAGGCTGGCATAGTCTGCATGGCACAGTCAGCCCATGTCCCCATTTCTCCCTTCTACCTCCTGCTATAGCCACTTGGATATTCTTTTTCTTTCCATTTATCCAATCCTGCTCCATCCTCTTCTATAATTACATGCTTTTCCTTATGCTGTTTGCTACTCTTGGTAGTCTCTCCACTCCTCTAAATTTGCTCATTTTTAAGATTGCTATTAATTCTTATCTCCTAGAGAAGCCATCACTCAATTTCCTGATGGATATGATTTCTCTCTCCTTTGCCAGAGTTCCCAGTGTGTGTATCACTATGTGCTCCCTGCCAGCTCTCCTGTTTGGGGTCTATCAGTGATGAACACCTCAAGATTAAAGATTGTATTTCTCTTAGCATTCTTTACCTTCTGTCCCTGAATGTCAGATGAATGAGTGATTCAGAGAACAACCCAATAGTTAAGAAGGTCTGCAATTTCTTGCATATTGTTCATGTATATGCATCCACAAAATGTATAATGTAACATCAACTAATGTTATTGGAAGTTAAGGCCTAGACTGCCCACCACTCAAAGGCCAATATTCATATTAGGAGATGGAGTTGGTACTAAGGAACCAGGGTCATTCAAAGGCCAGCACTCTTGGGAAGATAGAGAGGCTACCCCTCAGAGCTCAGTTTTGGAGATTCAGTGATGCAAAGAAATTTTATAGAGAGGAAAAGGTACAGAAGGCAGGAAAGCTACATGCTGAGTAGGATTTCCATCATTCAGGACATGTTTCCCCCTTTTTCTTCTTTTCCAGAAAATTACAAGAGACTTGGCTCCCTGGGACTACTACATTTCTTCAAAAATAAGACCTGGCTAGAAACTAATAAGCCTTGGAAACTAGAGATCAAAAATGCCATTCTCAATCAGCCTGTGCTTACCTTAGCTGACTTACAGAGTAGCCACCCAGAAAGAGAACAGTGATGGTGGGTAAGACAAGGACAGGCTGACCAGGGATGACATTTTTGATCTCCACTTTCCAAGGCTGATTATTCTCCAGCTAGGTCTTACTTTCTAGCTCTTTTTAGACAACAATTAAAAACTAAGGAGAGATATTACAACTGTTTTAGGTTCTGTAAAATTAAAGCAAAATTTAGCCATCAACATCTTAACCATCTGGGAATAGTTTCTCTTCACCAAAAGTGTGGAACACAATGGAAATGCAAAGGAAGGAAGGGGACAGTGAAGGACAACTCTAAAGGACACGAAGAAATTAGAAGAGGTGAGCTCCACAAGACAGGGATTTTTTTTTAGCTGTCCATTCTGCTAAGTGTCAAGAAAAATATTCTGTGCTCAATACCTATTTGAAGTCTGGGTGATGTGTACAGGTGACATCTTAAATGTCTACTACCTTGGATACATACACAAACTTTAGAGCGAGGAGCCTTCCCAAGCTTGCATAAGTAAGGCATGGAATCTTGTTTTTTCTGTAGAGAATGTCCTGTGTTTCCCTTGCTCCCCAGATCTGAGCAGTTAGGTATGGGGATTGCCTGATAACCTTTCCCAAGGTGATGTTTTCAATGTTCTGATATTTGTGAGGCTCTCTTCTTTGAGTCTAGACTGACTTTAGATCTTCTGAAAATAAGCAACAGTAGAAACCTTAGGATCCCTATGGATTCAGACACCCAAAAGAAGAGGTTTGTTCATTTTTATTGAGCCTCCGCACACTTGGGCTCCTTGGGTTTGGAGGGTTGGCACTCAGGGGTTTTGCTCAGATCTGTGCAGATGTGGAAGGGAGAGCTGGGGGTCACTGCCTCTTGGAGTCTCTCTAAGGACAGAATCAATTGATAGTATTGGAGTTTTATGGTTGTAAGACCAGCAGGAGCTTTTACTGGCACTGTTGCCTTCATCCTTTATAACAATTGTAAATGGATAGCCCAGTTTTTGATGATCTGTCTAGCTTAGGAACTTCGCAAGCATTTTCCATCATTTTGTTCCAATGAAATAAAATGTATCTTTCTTAGAACCATACATTCTGATTATGACATGACATCTTTGGGAAAAATAATGCAATTCTCATATTGTTAGTTTATCTTTTTTCCCCAGTGAAAGGAATAGTATCACTAAATACACATACAAAGTTGAGGAGGCTTCCAGCTTCTAAAGAGGAAGTGGATCAAGGAACCCCTGGAATCTCAAACTAAAATAAGAATGCATTATATGTATACGGATATGTCTGTCTGTGCTCAAATATTGCATTGAAATATATGTAGGTACAATATGTAAGCATATGTACTTTTTTAGGTACTTGGGGTTGAACCCAGGGTCTTCACACTGTGCTATACCTTCATCATTTTTATTTTTTTATTTTGGAACAGGGTCTTTACTAAGTCTCCAAGTTGTCCAAGCTGGGTCTGGGTGTGAGTATCCTGCTTCAGGCTGTGAGATGCGCCACTCTACTTTAAAAATTTCTGGGGTAGGGCTGGCAGGAAAGCTCAGAGGACTAAGCACCTGCCTAGGCAAGCATAGGGACCAGGGTTTGATCCCCAGCACCACATGTTGCACCGACCCCACCCCCAACCCCAGCAACCAAGTCCCAGTATGGTGGCACACACCTGTAATTCCAGCACTGGGAGGCTTGAAAACAGGAGTATCGCTATGAGTTTAAGCTGCACAGCGAGGCCCTGTACCAAAATACATTAAATATATAAATATTATTCTCAAGGAAATTTTCCATCATTTATTCATTCATAAAACATTTCCTGAGCATCTATTATATGAGGAGCATTTGTGCTTTTTATATGTGGGAACCTCCTACCACACACACACACACACACACACACACACAAATCCACTTATATAGTTTAGGGTAAAACTGTCTGAAAACAAAACAGAGGAAAATCTCGGCAATGAAGAAACACCTGAGTTGAGAAGCAAATTTGAAGAAGGTTTGGCCTTCAGGGGTGACTATTTTACTTTCCACACAGTTTATGGTGTGTTCATCATGGGCTGAGAACTCTTTCCACTATGAATGGATCTGCAGCTAAAGTGTTTGTCTTCCTAGAGCTCAGAATGAGAGTCTGAAACTTACAACATTGCTTCTCACAGAGCTACTCAAGTTTTATCATTAAACACAACATTGCCCTTGTCAGTGGCTTAGAAGTCTTTGGGATATTCTTTGATTAAATGAATTTTACCAGGACTGAATGTTCCTGATCTTGACCTTTGACACCTTAGGGCCAAGACACAGTGTCCACTGACTGGAATCTCCATGCTATAGAAACCTGCATGGAGCTGAGGCTCTTGTATAAACGTTCCTTTCCTAATGATCCAGAGAATCTTTAAATTATCCCTTGGGGACTTGAATAGCTGTGTCAAAGGACACAGTGTCTTCCGTCTTGCTGGAAATTCAAATTTCTTCAGTTTCTTCTCAGTCAGGACCCAGAGGCACAGTGAAGGAGTTTGCAGGGTGCCCATCACTGGCAGATGGACCAGGCTACTGGCACATGTCCCCAGACACTGGCCTCTCTGATGAACTTCTAGGGGTCTCATAGCTCTCAGGTGTGGTGGTCTCCAGCTCTAAAGTTGAAGAAAGAAACAAGAATACCAGGCCTTGATAACCAGAGCTCCATGTCCTACTCAAAGTTAAATGACACTTATCACCTAATCTGGGGTCATTTCAGTTTGTAGAGAAAGCATTTTGTGAAACATGTCAGCTACGTAGAGAAGGTGGAGGTAGCAACAGAAGTAAAACAAATTGAAACCCTAATTGGATTTATAGATGTAGGGCTGATGGGCAAGGGTAGAAATTGGGAGGGAAACATTAAAGTCTTAGGAAGGTTTTAGTCTGTATTCTGACACCCCCCACCCCACCTCAAGTGTTTATTTCCCTCTCCTGAACATTGTAATCAATGCAGTTTTTAAAATAGAAACATTAAACTTTGTGGTGGGAATTTTCCTTGATGATTAGCATTCTTGGCTTGGAAATTTCATTGTACAGGCAAGAGTGTGAGTCTTATTGTTTTTCCATTGCTCATATCTTGGTATGAATTTGCAAATGACTGTTGAGGGATCCTGGTATTTTATTTTTCAAATCTGTTTTTTTTTTTTCTTTTTTCTTTTTCCAAAGTGCTATTAGCAGGTGGAACTCATGACTTCAGGCATTTTCCAGGCGATGAGCTCAGTGAAATTTGGAAATTAGCTAAGCCATTTATAGATTCATAGAGTGCTGGCTGGGTGAGGAATCAACAATGAGTGCCATTTACGCCTCTTTCCCCCAACAATAGAGCTCAAGTGCAGCTGTCTTCTGGCTGTCTTTGCTTTTGCTCCACCTCAGTCAGGACCCTGTCTCTGGGTTTGTGGCTACATGCAGGTAGCACACTTTATGAGCTCAGTGTCAGGTAAAGCAGGAAGTTCTGATGTCCTGAAGGCCCAGGCTGGAGTATGCATCTGTAGTCTGCTCTACACCTTCTCTTTCCTTCCTTCCTTCCTTCCTTCCTTCCTTCCTTCCTTCCTTCCTTCCCTCTTCCCATCTCTTCCTATTTAATTTATTTATGCTTTTATTTTGAGACAGGTTCTCACTAAATCCCCAAGTTGTCCATGCTGGGCTCAGATTTATGATCCTCCTGACTCAGTGTCCCCAAGTGCTATCAGAGGAAAAGTATAGCCCACCACAACCAACTTGATCTCTCATTTGCTTACTTGAGAAAATCCCACCAGCCCACATTTCTTTTTTGTGTTTGATTTTCTTGCACTTTCTCTTCTTTTGTAGTTCTAATTTCTTTTGTCCAAACAAGATTGTGAAAGCCTTCCTTACCTTCAACATTTCTGTCTCATCACTAGGGAAATCCCCTTTCCTTGGTTTTTCTCATATGTTCATTATAGTTTTATCTTAAAAACATAACACACATGTATCATTATGTAGCACATGTGTCAGTCAACTAGGGTCGTCTGGTCTTTACTGTATGATTTTATTAGAACACAATCATGTCTGTCATTTCCATGGCATCTTTAGCTATTTTATGCTACTGTGACAGAGCTGAGTGATAAAATGAAGATTTCAGAACCCCAAAACCCGCAGTCTTAACTGCGTGTGAGGATGTGCTCCTATAACCCTAGCACTGGGAGGCCAAGACAGGAGGTTTGCTAGTTCAAGTCAGCCTGAGAAATTTTGTGACCTAGTGAGATCCGGTCTCAAAATAAAATATAAAAAAGGAGAGGGTGTAGCTCAGTGTGAAAGCTCTGGGTTCAGTCTCCAACCACTACACTTATACACACACACACACACACACACACACATACACACACACACACAAATGAAATCTTTAATTCTCAACACTTTAAGAACAACTTGACCCCTGGTTTGCAGTATAACAATCAAATTAAGTTAGCTAGATAATTTCCAACAAGATAGTGTGCAAAGCATAAGACAATTACCTGCAATGCCATTGGAAGATGGAAGAAACATTCGTGCCATGATGTATTTTCTCCAAGCACACATATATTATATTGAAACCACACCCTAAACACAGTTGTGATCTTTCAGCAATTTATAGATGAGTGTTCTTCTCATACTTTTTCTATATTGCATAATGCATTGACTTTCTGGTGCTTTTTATACTGGGATTGAATCCAGGGCCTTTGCACTGAGCTACATCTCTAGCCCTTTTTATTTTTTGAGGCAGGGTTTCATTAAATTGCCCAAGTGGGCCTTGAACTTGCAATCGACCTGCCTAAGCTTCCTGAGCTCTGGAGTTGCAGAGTGCGCCACTGCACCCAAGTTGCACTGACTCTTTATTGCAGGTTGCTGTATGTTTAAGACACATAATATTCATATCCTAAGCTGATGCAGTCAGTAGCATCAGCTTCGTTCTATAGCTGGGAGGCTTGAGGCCCTCACAACTCAGTCCTCTGGCACACACACATCCCTGTCCCTTCAGCCACTCATCTGTTTGTGAGCTCTGAAGTGACATTAGCCTTGGGGGCAGCAGTCTAGAAATAGTGAATGATGAATATGCTATACACACAACATTGACTGTATTTTTTGTTATTTCCAGAAAAAGGATCCTCAAAAGCAAAGGTGGTAAAGCTAAAGGTACAGGGAGGTTTTCTCCAAGGTACACCAAAGAGCAGCTCTTCAGGAAAGTCACAGCAGCAAATGTCAGATGCTTCCCCTGGGAGGGGCGGTGCCCCCCACCTGCCTGCATTCACCAGGGTGGTACAGCCAGGGAAGCTGTCCTCCTCTCACTGCTTCTCACTGTCTCCCTCACAGGAGCCTTTGCCCTCCTGCCGCTTCCTGCCCTTGTGAGCCAGGATGGATGCATTGTGCTCAGAATGACAAGTAGGGGAAGGTGCCTGGGTCCTGGAGTCCTGGAGAGACCTCTCTTCTGTTGTGTTTACCTGCGAGTATAGAGTCCCTGTTTGCATCTGTGTTTCTACTCATTCTCTGTCCTGGTGTCCCTTCCCCAAAACCAAGCAAGTGAGGGCTTAGTGTTAGTCTTACCTGGCTGAATAAAGTCTCTGCGTCATAAATTTTTGGGGCGGTATTGAGGATTGAACCCAAGGCCTGCCTACTGACTCACTCCCACAGCCTATTATATATGTGTTTGTACTTTTGAGGCTCTCACTAGCTGTCTACTTTGCCCAAAACTGGAATCACTTTGCAATCCTGCCTCAGCCTCCCAGAGTGCTAAGGTTAAGGGTATGTCATCATACACACTAGCTCTTTATTATCTTTGAGGTTTAAGTTGTGCCTTTTAACTTTACATGTGGTGCTGTCCTGTTTAGATTGGTGATCTTCAGGTATCTCCACTCAAAGGAACAGAGCATCTGTGCCTTCAGCAATGGGAGCAAATAGTCACGAACTAGCTTTATCAGGCAGTGGATCTGCCTGAATCCATGGTTGCATTGTGTTGCCAAAGGGGGGCTTTCCTGCTGAGAGTTCCCCTACATTATTATGAGTCATTCTCTGAAAATCTCTCTATTTTAGGGGAAAGGGAAGCACCACATTGATATAGATTTTTACCTACTCAGCATGATGTAATCAATTACAGTTATTCTTTTTGATGCTCAAATTAACCTGCTAAAGGTCACTTTGAGCCTCTCATATTATCTCTGGCACAAGGAATTGAGTGCTTATGTTTCTTTTCAATTTTCTATTCTTTCCTTCTTTCTTTCTTCTCCACCATTTTCTTTTCCTTCAGTTGGGGGCAAGAGGTATTTGAGACATTGTCTAAACCCAGAACGTGTAGAATATACTGTCCTGATGATTTTTGCCTTGAATTCAGAAAGCTTCTGCCTGTAAACTATCTTGGGTTTGAATGCCTGTTTTAGGGGCAGTCCACGTAATCCATCAATCTCATGCTCATTCTACTTAAGGGCTTCTGCTTTTGCTTGAAACAAATTATCTTCACCAAGAAAACTGTTTATTTTCCCAAATTCAGAATTTTGACCATCATTCCTCTATAAATGTTGAGTTGCTTCTTAATCTGTAGTTTACTTTCCTGTTTTTTTGAAAATCTGACTGTATGACTATCTGTCTGTCTTTCTGTCTTCCTGCCTGTCTGCTTGCCTATCTGTCTGTCTTTCTGCCTCACCTCTCTCTCTCTCTCTCTGTTTCTGTCTCTGTCTCTCTCTTATTTACTCTAATTCTCCTTTATCCTTCCTCTCTTTTCCTTCTCTTTGCTTCCCTCCCCCTCTTCTGTGTTTTCCTCTCATTAAATGAAACTTGTTTAGAAAATTTTGCATTTTCTTGCTTTTTTAACTCAAGAACAACTGTTGGCATTTTATCATGTTAAGGTGTGTGTGTGTGTGTGTGTGTGTGTGTGTACGTGTGGGTGGCACTGACTAGGCATGAAACCCAGGACCTCTGCACTAAGCTATATACCTAGCTCTTTTTCTTTGTATAAATTCTGAAACAGGTACTCAGTAAGTTGCTCAGACAATACTGGAATTTAAAAATCTGCCTCATTGTCTTACAGTGCTGGCACCACACCCAGCTGTGTGTGTTTAGATATGTTTAATTTTTATTGTTTATTTATATAATTTCGGCATACATGATAATCACATTCATCATAGGGAACATGTACTTATGCATGATTTATGTTAGTTTCTCTTTTCTTTCCCTTTCCCCGCCACTGCCTTCAAACACCTTTCTTTTCCTTATGTACAAAGTATTGTTTCTATTTTATCCATGCCCTGCCCTTCCCATTCACCTTTCATTTTGAACAATTTCCTCCAATCTCACAATATTTGTTATGTATTTTGGTTCTTATTTATGCTTTCAGTTTCTCACATCAGGGAAACAATGCAGTATTTACACAAGTGTGTCTGATTTATTTCATCTAAGAGAATGATCTCAAGGTCTATCCATTTTGCTATAAATATCGCATATCTATCATTCTTCATGGCTGAGTAGTACCCTATTGTATGAAATAACACCCACATCTTTTTTATCCATTCATGTGTTGATGGGCATTAGGGTTGCTTTCAAGATTTAGCTATGACAAATCATGCTGATATAAAAATGGGTGCACAAAAAGCATTGTGACATAATATCTTTAATTTTTGTGGGAAAGTACCCATAAGGGAAATAGGGACTCCTAGTCCTAGTTTTTTTTTTTTTTTTTTTTTTTTTTTTTTAATTTTTAGGGAAGGGTCTACAGGGTGTTCAGCGTCTCACTACTAGATCAGACTCTTAGTGATCTGCTTGTTTACAGCTGCTCAAGAACTGGGATTAAGGAATTCACCACAATGCCCAATCTCAATTAACATCTCAGCACACCCCAGGCATAGGGCTGGCATGGCAGGCCTAAGGATTGAACCCCCAGCCCCTGTGCCTGCTTGCAGGCCCTTTAATCCAGACTTATTTGGCTGGTCCTCCCTAGTCCTAGTTTTTTGAAGAATTCCCACACTGGTTTCCATCAGTTTACACTTCCACAAATAGTGGAGAAGGGTTCTTTTCCCCCCACAGCCTCACCAGCATTTGTTATTCATTGATTTCTTATTCATAATCATTCCTTCTGAAGTGAGATGAAATCTCAATGTTGCTTTGATCTGCATCACTTGAATGATCAGAAATGTTGATCATATTTTTCATACATTTACTTGCCGTCAGTACTAGATTAGAAGATGGAGAAACAACTTCAAACACATTCAGCCAACTAATCTTTGACAGAGAGGCTAAATACATTCATTGGAAGAGAGATAGCTTCTTTAATAAATGGTGCTAGAAAAACTAGTTTTCCAAATGCCAAAGACTTAAAAAACCTAAGTCCATGTCTATCACCATGCAATAAACTAAAATAAAAATGGATCTGAAGTCTAAATATTAAAACAGAAACACTAAATTTGCTGGAAGAAAGAATAGGTAGACTCTTGAAATCATACATGTAAACAAGACTTTATGAACAAAACCCAGTGGCATGAGAAACATTACAAAGAACCAACAACTAGGATCTCATCTTATCCAAAGCTTTTGCATAGCAAAAGAAATCACCAACAGATTGAAAAACAGGGGAAAAAATCTTAGTTGTTCTTCACACAAAGAACTAATATCTAGAACACATAAGGAATTGAAAACAAAATCAGATCCCCCTAATTTAAAAACCCTAAACTCATCATAGATAATCTTGGAATTTTTTCTGGATTGAGTATCTTTAAGATTTCTTTTTTAAATGGAGTTAGAGCATTTTGCTTAAGCTATCAAGGTATGCAGGTTTCTGTTGCTGTGCTTTGCTTCATGGAGATGTGAATAACTCTTCTCATTTCCTTACTCAGCACAGGAAAATCTTTACCTAATGTATTTTGCAAATTGACTCTGCACCTTTGTTATTGTATTTAGCTCAGGCTGTTCTTTATCTACTCATCTTTCCCCTCATTTTTCTCCATACTGACAGAACCTTACCTAATTTGGGAACAATCCAAATCTAAAAGCTTTATTTCCCAGGCTTCTTTGCAGGGAGGGACAGTTATTGGTATATGTGAATCTAATGAGATATATTTAGAGGTCACAGAGTGAGCCTTCTGGGAAAGCTCTTTTAAGGGAGCTGACTCATTAGATGAGCTGCATTTTCCTCTTATCCTCCCTTTGTACCACATCTGGGATGTGATGGTAGTGGCTGGGTCCCAGCAGCCATCTTGTAAGCTTCAGAAAATACTGAAAAGGAAAAGGTAGTCCATGTCCTATGGCCTGATGCAGCTCCCCTAGCAGCCCAAATCTTAGGACAAGGAGAATATTAATGGCATGTTCAGTCTTTTAAAAAGACTCCCTCTCTGATAAACGAAAAATCAAAGTAAATTATCCCTTCAAAATCATCACTTTTTGTACAACACCCTTTCCTTTGTTGTATGCTGAGAGATCTCTTTATTTCCTTTCCACATCTTTCATTTAAATTTCCACTACAAAGCTGATTTTATTTCTACTGTTGTCTTTTAATTTTTCTTGATCAATTTTCCTATTCCTTTTTCTTTTTCATTTCCACTTGCGTATTGTCCAACTTTGCTTAATTTTGAGATTAAGTGTCTTCTGAAGTCAAGATTCTTAAGTTCTTTTTACTACATTTTCTATTTGGTTTTAACAGGCCTTTTATATATCCACAACATTTTTTTCAGAGTGTAAAAGCAGACTGAATTTATACTTTTGTAATTATTATTTTATAGTAGCTACTTTATAAACTCTGTTTTTACCCATATCCTTAGGGTTGCAATACCCTTATTTGACTACTATTAATAATTAGATTTGTTCCATTTTGACCTTCAGTTAGTTAAACCATCCAGGGGCACATGGTCATTTCTGTTCAATCTCCTAGATTCTAGGTGGTTTCTTTCAGAATCACAGGGACCATGATATTAATTAGAGGGCAGGTGGAGATGTACAGATCTAGGCAAATTCCAGTGCTTCTGTAGGATTTACCTATTAAGGCTCATCTCCAGGGCTTAGTTTAAATAAGTATCTTCTACTGTGGTCACATGAATCTCTGTGACCATAGCCTCTGAGAACAGTGGAGAAGGATGTTCCATAAGACACTTAGGTCTTCCTATCCAAGAGGAACCAATGAGGGGCAGCCTGCCTGGTCTTTTCTCCTCCATTGAGTGAGTGCACCTCACAGGGAGGTGCTATCATCTCTCAAAATATGTACAAAGAGCCTACTTAAGAAAATATTAGGTAAAAACAGGTCACCTGAGGGTATTCTCTTCTGTGGAAGTGACAGCCCTGTCTGGTGGAGTGTGGCTCTTTCCTGAACTCTCTGTGTAAAACATGTGTATGCTCTGGGCAAAAGCTTCCACCCTGTGTTCTTTAAGATCCTCCATTCAACACATCATAGGTGTTGTGCCTATTCACCTACACCACAGCAAAGACAAATTTTTCCCAGAGATCTGCAAAAGTATTGATCAGAGTGTCCCTTGGAGAACATTGCCACTGATGGATACCCATTATCCCAAGATTTTCCTGACCTCACTCTGCTCTCCCTAAAGATTTTCAAGGCATTTCATCTAAAAAATTCTTTGTCACCTTGTATTAGTCATTGCTGGAACAAAATTGTTGACATGAACAACTTAAAGGAGAACAGCTTTATGTTGATTCACAGTTTTAGAAGATTCAGTCCATGGTCAACTGGCTCAAGGCAGAGAGAAGCTGCCTACCTCCTGGTAGCCAGAAGGCAGAAAGAAGGGAAAGAGCTAGAGAGACTAATGGTTGGTGACCCACTTCCTTTCATTGGGACCAACCTCCTCATGCCCCATTCAGCTATGAACTCATCAATGGACTGACTCATTGATTAAGTTAGAACTCCCATGATCCAGTCAGCCTCCAATATCCCCACTTCTGAACACACGAGATGTTTGGGGGACATTTTAGATCCATATCATAACACAACTTCAAGTTTACTCATTCAAAGCCAAATGTAGGACTTCTAGTACAACATTCTAAATCTGTTACTTGTGTCACTCCTCCAGTCGGTATGCAATAAGTATACTTGCTCTTTCCTTGACCAGTCCCTTAAAGCTTGTAGTTAACTATGCAACTGGACTATGTCCAAGGCAGCGTGTTGGAGTTAAGCATATGGCCTCAAGTGTCACCTATCATGGGGCTGATCCATTCTTGCCATTCTCATTGTCATCCCTGTGGTGCAAGCTCTCATTGCTAGGGGTCTGAGTCACCCAAGCAGCATTTCTGTTCCTCTCCAACTTCGTGTCTTTTTTTTTTTTAATTTTTATTTTATTGAAGTACAAATATCAATGAGATAGTTTTAAGATCCCTTGATAAGATGGATTTGCTAAATTAATACATTACAAACTGTTTTCATAATGTCTTGGTATCATAGAATGTGCATACGTGATATTATACTTACAGACATTATTATACCCATGTCTCTTATCAGTAAATTAAGAGAGTGTAGCTGTTTACATATATTATTTTTTATACCTAAATTATATCAAAGATTCAATAATTAATACTTTCTAACTTGTTATTTTCTTAGTGGTTGTCCATAGTACTAGAAGCTAACATAATATCCTGTCCAACCACCATTAGTGCAAATCTTGCCTCTCATAGAATTATGTAGAAGCACGGCATTATCTATCCCAACTGTACTATCCATACACACACATCATGATTCTTCCTTTCTATACCCCTTCCTTTGTCTACACCTGTCAAAAATGGGCACTCCATTGTCATTCAACTAATTTAGGTACCTGAACTCAATGACACAATCCAACACAGTCCAGCATTCCACAACAATAGTGAGTTATTCAAAGAAGTTGGCAACCATAGCCATTTACACCTCAACTTATTATTATAGTCCTGTGTACTTCATTTTTATACTTTTCTGCTGGATGGTTAAGACCTAGATAGAGCAAGACCAATATACCAACACATGTACTTTTTGTTTCTTATGAGGTCAGTGAAGTCCCCTCAGGGTTTATCTTGTAGTCCTGTACCTTATTCTGTAGATCCTTTGTCTGTGTCATCCATGTGGATGAGTCAAGGCCAATGCTTGACCAGTTTTCTCTCTGTGAGAGCCTGAGAGAAAGTTTTCTCTCCATGTGACTCTCCCCAGGCACACTATACAACTTCGATCTCTTTCCTCTGTGGCTCCATAATCTCCTTGTTCAGAAAATCTTGGGCTCAACTGAGTTTCATAGTGTTGCAGTACAGGTTCACCTATGTCCTGAGTCTTCGCTGACCTTTAAAGGCTAGGGCCAAAATGTTGGCTGGCGTTGTGGCTCTTCTATTTCTCCAATTCTGATCTGTGAACTTAGGTTGTTAACCATTCAGAAGAAAAGCCATTAGTATCCTGCAGCATATGCCGTTCACTTTGCCTTATCTGACTCAATTGTTTTTAATTGTTGTGCGTTTCCATTTGTATTTCTGCATTTCGCTTCTTATACTAGGGAGACTATACGATATTTACACATGTGTGTCTGGTTTATTTCACTTATGAGTATATGTTCAAGTGGCATCCACTTCAGTATAAATGCTTCAAACTTACCGTTCTTAATAGCTGAATAATACTCCATTATATAGAAAGACCACATCTTTTTTCAACCATTCCTCATGTGACAGGCATCTTGGTTGTTTCCAAGATTTTGCTATCACAAATTGTGCTGCTATAAACATAGGTACACATATATCACTATGATACAATGTTTTCAGTTCCTCTGGGAAAATTCTCAGTAGGGAGATAGCCGGCTTGAATGGGATTTCTAGTCCTACTCTTTTGAGGAGTCTCCACACTGACCTCCACAATGGTTGTACCAGTCTACATTCCCACTAGCAGTGGAGAAGTGTTCCCTTTTCCCCACAACCTCTCCAACATTTGTGATTGCTTGATTTCCTTATGATAGCCATTCTTTCTGGAGTTAGATGGTATCACAGTGTTGTTTTTATTTGCATTTCACGATGACTAGCTATGTGGAGCATTTTTTCATGCATTTATTCGCTTCTTTAATTTCATCTTCTGAGAAGTATGTATTCATCTGATATGCCCATTTCTTAATTGGTTCTTTAAATTTGAGGGCCCTGTTATACCAACTTCGTGTCTTTTTACTCTGTCCCTTCATCAGAAGATGAGTCTTCTTTTAAACCGAACTCAGTCCTGCCACTCCTAGCCAAGAACCATCTCTTCTCCTTGTGCTCTGTGATATCAGATTTACAGTCCTTGATTGTATCTTTCAGGTGCCATAGATGCACCATGCATTCATTCACTCATTCATCCATTCATCCATCCATCCATCCATCCATCCATCCATCCATCCATCCATCCATCCATTCATTCTCTTGCCCAGCTCTCTGTAAAACAAGATAGCCCATTCCTCTCTTTTATACGCATCATTAGCAGCTGGATTTGGCCTATAAACATTTTTCTCTCTGTAATGCTTCCTGCATTCTTATTGAAAACTTACATCCTACCCTCTCCCAGTGTTCCCACTCCATTCGGATTGCATATCGTCCTGCTTAATTTTTTCTTTAAAGACTCTGACCACTGTCATCTGAATAGGAGATGTACGTAGCTGGACATTATTTCAAGGATTTATGTGTTGATTCTTTTACATCACTCTTTGGACTGTGTTACCCGTGTTGCTCCTCACTGGATATGCAATAAATAGACTTTTTCTTTCCTCTAGCTATGAAACTCAGGATGACAGTCGTCAAGTCTGAGAGGCTGTGTAAAGAGATACTCTTCTCTGTCTCTGACATTGCTTGTGTCCCAGCTAGCAGAAGACAGTTGGGCAGGGGCACCTGAGATGGTGGATGAAGTTGTTGCTTCCTGGCTAGGTGGCCAGTGATTTAATTGTTGCTGATGGTTAAGTATCACTATTGAAAACATGGGGTTTTGTTTTGATCTGGTTGCTGTTTTCCTGTTTCCTCTTATTTTCCTATTGGATCCTAAAGCACAGGCTGCTCTCATGCTCTGAGTAAATTAATCATGAAGCACCGGCTGATTTTCCTCTGGGAGGCAGGAGTCAAGGGTCAGTGTTGGAGAAGCTCATTTATCATCTCCTCACTTTCATGTTTGTAGCTCCCATGATGCTGTTATGAGAGGTGCAAGTTTTCCATCTAGATGTACCTGCTACCTGGTATATTTATTGCCCCAGTAGAACCATCACCTTTCAGATAGAATAATCATCATCTATTTATTTTTAAATTGGAAAATGAGGACAGTGGTCTGTGCCTTACTTGAATGACTATTTCTCTTACAAAAGGTGACATAAACTCTCAAGAAACATTTTTGAGACCCCTTCACACTGAGCTCATCCCAAGTCTTTTTTTTTTTTATTTTTTATTTTTTAAAATTTTGAGACAGGGCCTTCCTCAATTCCCACGCTTGGCTCAAACCTGTGATCTTCCTGCTTCAGCCTCCCAGGGGTCTGCATGCACTCTGGCTCAAGCAACATTTTGAGTGTCTTCCATAAAATTGCCTTAGGTTGAAAATAGAACTTTTAAGGAGAAACTGGAAGTAAGAATGTTGTCCAAGGTCAGCATATGTGGCTTGAGCAAAGAGCCAGGTTTCTCAGAGCTGTTGGCTGCTGTGGCTGCACAAGGGGAAGCTCCATGGGGCCATAGAGACCGCTTTAAGCAGCTCTGCAGTGCTGCCAGGGTCCCACAGTGATCAGCTTGAAGCAGTGCCCCCAGGAGGTGGGCAGGGAGAGGACCCTGGAGAGGCCACCACAGCACTGCCAGACGCGCTGGCATGGATCTGTTTGTCTTTAATGGGTTTCTTTGCCCAGCTACTCAGAAGACAGGTTGGAGGATCAGTCACAAATTTGTGGTCAGCCTGGGCAACTGAATGAGATCTTGACTCAACCTAAAAAATACTAAAAGGATTGGCAATGTAATTCAGTGATAGAAGCTCACCCAGCAGGTTCAAGACCATGCATTTCATCCCCAGCACTGCCAAAACTCACAAATCTTCTTCGATAGTGTCCAGTGGGAAGCATCACTCGCCAATTCCACCTGACCTGTTGCACGTAACACAGTAATCAGAGTAAACATGATGTTTGCCCGGGTTTGGCCACAAAATGGGATAGTCAGGATTTGGGCTCATCCTGCATGTTGTTGAGATTGTGTTATATGATCTCTGATCCTTGAGAGCCCACTTTCCTGTTTCATTGATGTCACACTGTTTCATAACTTCTAGCATTTTATACCATTGTTAAGCTTTCCCATTTTTTAAAATTTTTATTTCCAGCCTATGTTCAAATGTTTGCTGCTCCAGATTACACACACGCTCCACTACTCTCTGTCATTCATAAAGTTTCAGTTTGTTTTCTTTTTGTGTCCTCCATTTTATTTATAGTTTTCCTGTTTCTTTTTTTGATAGTAGAAATTGAATCCAGAGCCTTCATTGAGAGCTACTTCTCCACCCCTTTTTATTTTTGTTTTGAGACACAGCCTTATTATCTGGCTAAGTCCCTCAGGCTAAGCTGGAACTTGGGATACTCATGCCTCACCCTCCAAAAGCACTGGGAAAATAGCCATGTGCCACTGTCCTTGGCTTTTCTCTTGATTTCTATGTTTTCCTTTATTTAAAAGATGTAGCATAACTTTATGCTTTTAGCTTCTTCTTAATTTTTAAATTTATTTTCTTAATTCAATTTGGTTCTATTTTTTTATGAGCAGAAAATATTTATTGGGTGAAAGAAAGCTCCTATCCTAGAGAGGGAGAGGAGGGTGTCCCCAAGTGGGTGGTCCCTGGGAAGTTGTCTCTTCAAGGGACTTTTGTAGAGGAAAACCATGCAGTGAGGTAGGTCTAAGGTGGTGGAGAAGACATGGGAACTCGCTTCGGTGCATATGAAGTGGGACAAAACTATGGTCAACCAATGAGATTACAAGCACAATTGCTCAGGTAAAATTGATTAAATCCAGTACCAAATGGGCAAGCAGGTCACTAGCAAGCAGGCAGGAATATGGGACAGGGTCTCTTCCTTTTTGGGGTTGGGCTTTTTTCAAGTGATTACTACCTATTTAGAATATCAATCTCTGATGCCTATTCCTAGGGAAATACATGGCTACATTTGCCTGCTCTTTTGTCTTGAGGTCTGGCCCACAGCATGCAGTGTCTGTCTCTTCTAAAGTTGCAAAGTCATCTTGTCTTCTATATTGTTTCCTTGAGGGCCTGGCCCTGTCTAACTGCCTATAATATTTATATTATCTAACTCTGCTGCCTGAAACATTCCCTCCTCTGAAGAAGTAACTGAACTGCCTAGAGAAAATCATGGGCCATGACAGTTCTGACTTCAGGCTGAAAGGGGTCTTAGTTGTGAACCGGCAGTCAGATATACTCGTCAGAAGTTCTGTGTAAAGGCCCTCAATAGACAGACACCAGACATTTTTATCTTAGGTAGGTTGAATAGCTTTAAATCCGGAGGAGACAAAGCCAAAAAAACTATTGAACATGCATGGGCCAAATAATAATATCAATAGGACAACTATGAACATAGTTAAAGATTTTTACCAAGTAGACAGCAATGACTTTCAGTAAAGATGATAAAGATAAGGCCTAAGGGACTTCAGCATCTCACATACCATTTATTCAATATCTTTTGAACAGCTATTGAGACATTTGCAGAGGGATCTGGAATGTATCAGTCATTTAAATTTCTGACCTACAGTCAGAAATTTTTGTAGGTCAATTGGCAGAGATCTTTTAAATGTGGAATTTAATCCCTCTTTTATCTTCCATGACCACTAGGTATTGTCTCAAATAAACTGGCCTTTTATGTCTCACCAACTCTTTTACTACTGGGGGCACATGTATTGCCAGACCTAGGGAGATCACTGAGTACTCTCCAGTTGGCAAGTGGGACCACTGGCTGGGTAACTACTGATACCTCTGCAGGCACATCTTTTAAAAGTCTAACAGGCTTTTTCTTATATTGGAAGTTAACATGGGTTCCCTCAGGCTGAGAGGGGAAGACCCATGACCACCTCAATCTGAAACTTCCTCTGACTCCGTCATGAAAAGTTTCTTTTTTTCCTCTTTCTTTCTCTAGCAGCTTTGGACATTTTTTGCTTGAAATGTCCCTTCTCTCTGTCTGGATCCAGGGAAACAACTGTTTCCCTGTTTTCTCACTGACCTTCATTCCTGTAGGTTGCTAGTATCACTCTTCTCATTTTCTGTCTATAATTCCATTCTGTATCCTTCCAACTATGAAATGCCTCAACTGAGACCAATTTATTCTTGCAAACTCTTCTAACTTCTGTAGCTTATGTCAGACACCTGGGGCCCACTGAACAAGGTATAACGTTTTAATTTTAAGGCCTCGTGTAGGCATCCCTAGCCAAGGACTATGAGAGCAGCTTCTCTTATAATAGGGCAGAAAACTCCCAGAAGCTTCAGCTCACCTTGGCTGTACGAGGTGGACAGTTAGTTAAGTGTCTCTACAGACAAAATCTGGCAGATCTCAGTAAAAGGAATCTTAATCTAGCATATTTTTTATAGCTTTTACCTGTATGATTACTTGGATTTTGGTATTCTCTAGGAAAGAACAAATTTTCAGAGGGATTAGCACATGTATAAACAAACCATGAGCATTTGCGCTAACAGGTAAATTTAGAAACTTTTTTTTTTTTTTTTTTTTTTTTTT
>PVKA01039782.1:0-10724 GCA_004027165.1 Ctenomys sociabilis
CATGTAGTAATTGCATTGAATTTCTTCATGTCTTTGCATTGTGTCTAAGTCTTTTCCTTTCATTTCATTATTTGGATGTGTCACAGTTTATTGCTCATTCCCCTACTGAAAGACATCCTGGTTGTTTCAACATTTTGGTGGTTTTGAAGCTAATGTGTATGTTAAGTGTAGGTTTTTGTGTGGACATGAATTTTTTAACTCATTCGGTAAGTATGAAGGCAAATTATTGTTAGACAGTATGGTGAAAGCATACTTAATTTTGTAAGAAGTTCTCAAAGTGTATTCCACAGTGATTGTGCCATTCTAAATTCCCAGTAGCAATAAATGAAAGTCCCTATTACTTCACATCCTAGCCAGTATTTAGTGTTTTCTGTGTGCTGGAGATTACATATTCTAGTAGGTGTCTAGTGGTATTTAATTGTTCGCATTAGTTTTAAATTCCCTAATGACAGATGATGTTAATTATCTTTTCAAAGGCTTGTTTTCCATTTCTGTATCTCTTGTGGTGAAATGTCTGTTCAGATATTTTTACCCTTTTAAGACCATAGTATTCATTTTCTTATTAAATTTTTAAGAGTTCTCTACATAGCTTGGATTATAATCTTCTATCAAGTATATTCTTTGCAAGTATTTTCTTCCAAACTATAATACATCTTGTTTCATGATAACTATAGTGCCTACCCATTGCTATATTTGTTTCCTCATTAGATTGTGTGTGTGTGTGTGTGTGTGTGTGTGTGTTTAAATTATGTATTTGGTACAGGGTCTCACTATGCAGCTCAAACTCATAGCAAGACTCCAGTTTCAGTCTCCCCAGCGCCAGGATTACAGGCATGTGCCACCACACCTGGTTTCGGTGGCCAGTTTGGCATGGGGCCAGCGTGGCATGTAGTACTAGGGATCGAACTTGGATCCTTGCGCTAGCCAGGCAGACACTTAGACAGTTGAGCTATCTCCACAGTCTTAGATTGTGTGCTTATGAGTGATGGCTCTGTTACATAATAGTCAAGCACTTGACATATTAGTTAATGTTGAATGAATGCATTGTTATATTCATGAAATAAGTCATCTACTCCTTTGCTGCTCAAAAGATGACTCTCAGAGCAGAAGCATAGGAACCTCTAGGAACATGTAGGTAGTGAACGTATCTCCCCCTGCCAAGAATGATAGGAGACCAAGATGCACGTGTAGAACAGGCTGATATGGAAAATTTTCTTTAACACAGGCACAGGAAGGGCCTCACTACCCACCGAGAGAGTAAAATTGGCAAGTGAAAAAGAAAACTATTTTGTAGAAGTTTGTGCCACACTTGAGAATATGAGAACTGAAAGTTCAATACTGGAAATCAACTTACAGGTTTAAAAGCTAGTTACAGTGGTTGCTCTTTAAAATCAAGGTCTTATTTTGATGTCAGTCCATGTAAGAGTTATGTGGCGTCGTCTTACCTGCAGGCAGTTGGTGGTGGCACAGTGGCATCTACTAGTTTGTCGTGTTCTGAGGCTACATGGTTGGGAAATGCTCTATCCTGGACTGACACTGCTTACAGTGTAGATGAAGAAGGAGAGACCAAATAAATAAGGTAGTGGTTAACTTATGCTATAGAGCTAGTTGTATGCCAAATTTTGTGGAAACCCTACAATTGTAAGTTCCTTGAATGTAAGACCTATTTATTCCTTTTTTTTTTTTTTATAGAAGGGTCTATCGTTCAGGATCTCACTACTAGACTGGACTTGTAGTGATCTGCCTGTTTACAGCCTCCCAAAGAGCTGGGATTACAGGCGCATGCCACCATGCCCAGTCTCAATTACCATCTCAGCACACCCCGGGGGCAGGGCCCGCAAGCCCGGCAAGACGATAGAATCCCTGGTTCCTGAGTCTACTTGCAGGTGCTTTAGTGCACTGAGCTGTTTAGCCAGCCCTCAGAGTTGTAATCCTGGTGCTGTGGAGGCAGAAAACAGGAGGATCACTACAAGTCCAAGCTGTGTAGTGAGACCCTATGCCAAATACATAAAAAAAAAGAGAGAACATAGTAAGAACTCATTGAATGTTAAACTATTGAACTGAATGAACTAAAAAAGGGGAAGCAACTACTTTTTTGAGAGGGAGAAATCCAAGAAATATGTTTGGTGCTTTTTCTTAAAGGCAGGATAAATGGAAAGAGAACTTCTAAGTGAAGAGGAAAGCCATCTGAAAAGGCATGTCATGTTCTAACAATGACCTGAAATCCAATTGATGTACCAGGGATTATATGAAGGGATAACAGAATACAACACTAATTTTAGTTGCCATTTTCATAAAAATTGCATATAGGTGGTGACAAAGTGCTTTCCAATATATCATCCAAATATATTATAAGTTATAAGAAGTCTATTAAAACTGTTTTCTCTTTAAATTACTTAGTCTTCAAAATATGCATAACTAAATGCTTATGTAATCATACATTTTATTTTAATTATAGGCCACATCATCAGAAACTTATCCAAGTCAAATGTGGAACAACTGATAAATAACTTTTTGGGAGGCCATATAAAAAGAGGGATAGAATGACTAGACTTTTAGTAACACTCAAATAAACGTTAGAAACCTCAAACTTTTTAAATTTATTCTTTACCTTAAAATAATTAAAAATAATAATTCTGAATTAGATGACCACAGATTATATTATTTTTCAAGTTTTTGGGAATATGTAATTTTTCTATATTCTACATAGAGATTGGACCACATCTGACCTCAAAGTTTATCTGAATAATATAGATGTTCAGTACGCTTATTTTCAAAAGAAGTTAAGTAGTATAAATTAATATTATAGTGTATTTATTCCAAGGGAGAATTCCAAGTAATAGTAACATTGGTATATTGATTACTATATTCTATTGAGGCCATGTCTGTTTAAGGTATTCTCTAGGTCACATTGATTTGCACTAATAAGCATTCCATAGTATCTTACCTTTTATGATTCCTGATGATTTCTCAACAATAACAAAATGATCTCACCTACAGGGTACGTTTGACACCTCATTAGAGCAACACATTGATTCACTATATATCAGATAGCACATTAAGTAAATACCATACAGCAACAATTTGATCTACGCTAATTTTAACAGCTAGAGATATGGTTGTGACTTGATTGGGGCACAGGAAGTGTGCTTGTCATGCAGGAAGGCAGATTGGAGGGCTTTCAGTCAGAAGGATGAGTGTTTCATTTCTGGACAGCTGTTGGTACTCTGGTAGGTGGGATGCATAATCCTTCCATCCAAGATGAATCTTTAGAACCAAGAGGGGAGTTCTGCATACCACCAGGTTAAAACCATGAAAAGAAGAGGGCTAAACACATGAGCCCAACAGACTATGTCAGCAGATGCAATAAACACCTTCAAAGGAAGAATGCATACCCCTAAAAAAAATTTACCCTCTGAGCTGGACATGATGTCACACTCAGATATGGGTGGATCATGGGGCATTTCCTTGGGGCCATCAGCTGCTTTGCATCTTTTGCTGCACACTATGGCTGCAACAATCTGGTGGGGACCTGCTGGATGCCGTTTTCTATAAGCGCACAAACAAATCTCCTCTAGCACTTTAGTGAGTGGGGGTCTTCCCACTAATATCAGACGTATCCTGTTTAATGGACCATGCACTGCAGCACAAAGGTGGAAGGAAGAACATGGCATTGATAGGCTTAAACACCTTCAGAGGAAAGATTCAGAAAGCTCAAAAGAGCATGATGAACCATGTTATTTGGCAAGTCACGCAGGGGCCTTTTCCCTTTATAGATTTAAGTAAGATTTTAACATTCTGTCTTGATTATTTCTGATGGCTTGACCTGTGTTGTTAAAGGGAATGTTAGTGAGATGGATGATGTTGTTCCAATTATGAAGGAAGTTCCTAAAAATAGTATTTATGAATTCTGTACCATTTTTAGTTTTAGAGGGTGAAGGATTCCAATTACAGCAAAACATGTGGAATAGAAATTTTGCCATTCATCTTTTGTTAAGCTGTGGCATAGAACAAACCTGAGTAAGTGTCCACAAGATGTCCAAAAGGCATGAATTGGGTGACATCAGACTGCCAAGTATGATTCACCTTTCACCATTAGGACCGGAAAAATGCCCTGCCACAGGAGGGCAGGCATGGGAAAGTAAATAGTAAATGGTGCATCCTTTGATTACAGAAGCCGCCTGCACTTGCAAAGCCAAAGTGTTGTGTGTGCTGTGAGTCATGAAATATTCAGGCATGAGAAAAAGTATCAGCTGCAAAAAGAGGATCTGGGTAAAGCAGCAGTGGTATCAGCTTCATTAATATCTTTGGAGAGAACACCTGGCAGGCCCGTGTGTGACCACGCACGCACAATGAAAAGAGGAACAGAACTCTCAATAATGGTTATCCAGATGGCAGAAAGGGTTGCATGTGATTTTCATTGGGGGAAGTTTGGAGAAAGCAGTCCACTGCCAAAGGTACATATCTAGAGCCAGAGACAATAGTGAGTGGTATGTCAAGCCACAGGGATAAAGCTAGGTGGACTATGATGAGTTTGTATGTTGTGTAGTTTGTGTCAGAAATATGATGTGAATACCATGTGCCATTGACAAACCAAGCAATCCTTGCCTTACTTGTTTTACTAGATCCATCTGTAAAGATAGAAGTATTGTTTAATTTAGCCTTCAATATAAGAAATGGTAAAAACTCATGAGCAGAAAAATATTAAGTAAAGAGTCTGCCTGCGTATGACTCTGGGCACAGCCAGGGAAATCAGTGAGACCTATTTGCCATTTCATGCTCCTCATTAAAAAAGAGCTGAAAAAGAGCACTGTGAAGAAAGGCATTATAATTTCAGGAGCGTCCACCCCGGTGAGTTGTACACAATGCTGTCATCCTTTGGATGCTAATTGTGTTATATGGAATAAGACAGGGTTAATTACCCTGTGTAGGAAAAGCTATTCCACACAACACAACTGAGTATCATAATGGGCTCTGAGACCGGTAGGGCTGTGATTTATTAGTATTAGTATTATTAGTATTAGTATTAGTATTGTGATACTGAGACTCAAACTCAAGATCTCAATGCTTTCCTGGCAGGCATTTGTACAACAGAACTATATCCCCAGCCCCTGTGATTTTATTTTTAAATTTTAAATTTGCTCAAGGTATTTTTTAAGTTATTAGTTCATGAATTATTGTAAGCTCTATTTTTTTTATTTGTTTTATTGTCATTGTAATGAATGATTTAATTGCTAGGTTGACTGTTAGGGTGGGAATTGTAGCAGTCTGAGTTGAAGGCTTGGTCTTGTTTTGGTAATGATACGAAGAGCCAAGTGGCTCCTTTCCTAAAGAAACAAGGAAAGTAATCTCTACAATAAACAGTGTTACATAACAAATCATTTTAAAAGGAGCAGAAAGCTAGCATACCTTTTATTTCTTTGACACGATGAAACCTTTACCATACAGAATCCTCTTCTCTCAAAAGTGTATCTTTTATATTCTTTTAAGTCAGTGTAGTCACTTTGAACTTGCTTGACTGCCAGCAGACCTCTGAGAAACCTCAAATCAAAATTTTTATATTAAACCAACATAGAGCACAGAAAAGAGCAAGGTAAACCTGTGAATATAAGAATTTGTAATATAAATGTTTTAAATACCCCAACAACCAACTCAAATGGGGAACCAAATTACAAACTTCTCAATTAAAGTTTGTAATTAGATTTTCCATATTAAATTCCCTTAGACCTGACAGGACTTTTTGGCGTTTACCCCAGGCTGCACTGCTCCAGCTTTAGACCCCTGTAGGTTGTAGCACCAGTGCATCCCAATGTTGCAAAGTAAGTAGCTTTTTCATGTCTATGCCATGTGTGGTACTAATTTAGCTTTATTTTTAGACTGTTTACATTGTTTTCTTCACTGAAGTCCCAGCTGAGCCCAAACTACCTTGTGTTCATATATTTTATTTTGTTCACATAAATATTTATTATTGTTTTCTCTTGTGGCTAAAGCAGGTGCTCTTGATTACAAGCTTCTCCATAATGGATTTAAAACTGATTGAACTGAGTTCCACATTAAAGAGATCTTGGGGGAGTTAATTTCTTTTCTGTCTTATGATCATTTAATTTTTTTTTTTCTAATTTGTGTTGTTCCTATCTCTGGAAATCAACAGAATCAATTTGAAATAGTTACTCAAAGAATCCATTAATTCAATCAAACAGTTGCTGTAAATTTTACAGTAAATTTTTTAGTTCACAGGTCAAATTCTGACCTACTTTTATGAACACAGACACCCTGTCCTTCGGAAGGGTATTTCCAAATACATAGAATTCCCTCAGTTTACTCACCTACTTTGTGTGTGCATCACAGACCATATCTGGATCACCAAATGTAGTTCCTCAAACGATATTTGGGTTTCTTCAGTCAGCATTGGGGATGATAGTGATCATGTCTGATGACTCATGTCACATGAAAAGGAGGACGTGTGACACAAGGAGTCGGCTGATGAACATTCTCTATTAAAGGAACACACTGTCTTACGTGCCTGATGAAAACAAGGGCATCGGATAGTAAATGAGAACAAAAGGCATTCTATGAGAAAAGAGTTCAAGAGATAGCTTCATGGCAGTGCATGATCCCCTTGAGCTGAAAGCACTGGGGACAGCTGAGCTGATAATATTGGAGAAATCTTGGGAAACAGCCAGAAAGCATCTCCCACATCCTGCAGCTGTGAAGCCATGGCCTCCTTGCAAGTTTGTGCAATGTTTTGTCTTCAGAGTCCTATTAGCAACTGACTTTTCAGGTGACCCCAGACTACTTTACAGCTTAGAAGTAAAGTTTATGTACATATTTTTAGTACTGACTTCTACAACACTTTTTCTTCTTAGCTGCACATGGAATGTTCTCCAAAATAGACCATTTACTAGTTCATAGAATATGCTTAAGTAAGTGAAAAAGAACTGAAATCAATTGTGCTTATTATCAGACCACAGTGCACTAAACTTGGAAGTGCACTGAAAAAGAAATCACAAGAACTCCATGAACACCTGGAAATTCAATAGCATACTCCTGAGAAAACAATGGACCATAGATGAAATAAAAGAAGAAAATAAGCAATATCTACAATTATGAGAACTTATGGAAACCAATGAAAGCAGTTCTATGAGGGAAATTCATAGTAGTGAATTCTTAAATCAGGAAAACAGAATGGATCAAAGTAGCAACCAGTATCAGTCAATAAAATTAAAAATGTAATAAAAAAATTAATCAATAAAGAAAAGCTATGTCCTGCTGAATTCTACAAGAAATTTAGAGACCTAATGCTACTACTGATGGATCTCTGTCATGAAATTAAAAGTTGAATAACACTCCCAAACTTACTCATGGAAGCAGGTATTATCCTGGTACCAAAACCAGAGAAGGACACAGCCAAAAAAAGAGCACTACAGGCCAATCTCCCTAATGAACATAGACACAAAAATATGCAGTAACATACTGGCAAACAGAATGCAGCAAACCATTGTGATTACACACGATCGCCAAATTCATCCAAGTGATGTCGGGGTAGTTCAACATACACAAATCTATAAATGGAGTACACCACATCCACAGAGGCAAAGGCAAAAATCACAGGATAATCTCGATCAATGCAGAAAAAGTTTTCTTACAATGTCCTACACCCATTCATGATTAAAAACCCTACAGAAAATTGGAATAGATGGTCTTTATCTCGATCTGATAAAAGCCATCTATGACAAACAGCTAACATCATACTAAATATTCAGAAAAGGAAAGCTTTCACTCTAAAATATAGATGGCTACGGTCACCATTCCTATTTAATACAGTTCTGAAAACATTAGCCCCAGAGCATTTAGAAGAGAAAAATAAAACAAATAAGGATAGGAAAGGAAAAAGTTAAATTATTATTTCTGAATGACATGATACTCTATACACCATAGTAAAAATGGTCCTACTACCAAAATTGCTATATAAATTTAGTGCAATTCTGATCAAAATATTATCAACATACCTCATAGAACTAGAGAAAACATTGCTAAAATTTGTTTGGAACCTGAAGAGACCAATGATCTTAGGCAACAAAGGCAAGGCAGAAAAATAGGACAGATATACAGCTACTTTTTCTTAGTTCAATTAGAAGAAAGATTTATACTAATAGTATTTAGACTTGATATCATGTCTACATCTTGTACTCTGAATAACTACTATGAAGACAACAATATGCAATGTATTAATTATTGTAACTGTCTTACTAACCTGTTTTGAAACTGTCTCATTGCTATTTCTTTCTCAATAAAATTAATTTTTTTTAAAAAGGCAAGGCAAGAGGTTCATGATCCCTGACTTGAAATTATACTATAGACTTACTGTGATAAAACAACACAGTACTGGCAAGAAAACAAACCCAAGGATCAATAGAACATATTAGAAGAGGCAGAAACAACTTAAACCTGGAGGCACTTTCCTTGTTTTCTTTTTCTTTCTTTTTTTCTTTTTTCTTTTTTTTTTTTTTTTTTTTTTTTTTTTTTTTTTTTTTTTTTTTTTTTTTTTTTTTTGCAGTACTAGGCATTGTACTCAGGACCTTGCACTTGCCAGGCAAGCACTTACTCTACTGAACTATCTCCCTAGCCCTTGTTTGTTTGTTTATTTGTTTGTTTTAGTACCAGGAATCAAACTCAAGATCTTGTGCTTGTAAGCAGGCACTGCAGGCACTTTATCTTTCACAAAGGGGCGGAACATCTTTACTGAAAGAAAAATAGCTTCTTTAATAAATACTGCTGGAACTATTGACTTTTCACATGCTAAAACTAAAACTAGACCCATATCGCTCATTATGCAAAAAAATAAATAAAAATATATCAAAGATGTAAAAGTTAAATGACAAACAGTAAATCTACCTGAACAGAGAATAGGTAAAACTTTTGAAGACATAGGTATAGGCACAGATTTCATGGCCCAAATCCCAGATGCATGAGAAATATTATAAGGAATCAACAATTGCAATATTATCCTATTGAAAAGCTGCTGCACAGCAAAAGAAATCAGAAACAAGAGTGAAAAGACAACACACAGAGTGGAAAAAGTGCTTAGCCAGTTGTTCTACAGCAAGAGGTTGAATCTCTAGATCATGTAGAGTTAAATAGAATAGACCTTCAAATTTGAAGATCCAATCCAAAAATGCACATCTGAGATGAATATCTTCTCAGAAATATAAACATCAAATAAATACATGAAAAAATATTCAACATCACTGATTGTTTGAGAGACGCAAATTAAAACAATCCTGAGATTCTGTCTCACTCTAGAAAGAATGACTTTTTTTTTTTGTCTTTTTGAGACAGGGTCTCACTATGAAGTTCAGGCTGGCCTTAAGCTCACTTTGTAGCTCAGGCTGGTCTTGAACTCACAACAATCCTCCTGCCTCAGCCTCCCAGTGCTGGGATTACAGGCATGCGCCACCACACCCAGCAAGAATGACTATTATCAACAAATCAACCAATAACAATCGCTGGGTGGGACTATGGGGTAAAAGAAATGCTTCTCTACTGTTGGTGCAAGTGTATGCTGTTGCAACCAATGTGGATATCAGTGATGAACAATGTAGAGATTCTTCAGAAAACTAAGACTAGAGCATCCATTTGACCCTTTTATTCCCCTTCTTGGTATCTTTCCCCCCAAATTAAATGCATCATAACACAGCAATGTATGCATACCCATACTTACACTAGAAGTTTGTAACAGCTAAATCTTGAAAATAATACAGGCCGGGCGTGGTGGCGCATGCCTGTAATCCCAGCATTTGGGAGGCTGAGACAGGAGGATTGTTGCGAGTTCGAGACCAGCCTGAGCTACAAAGTGAGCTTGAAGCCAGCCTGAACTGCATAGTGAGACCCTGTCTCAAAAAGACAAAAAAAAAAAAAAAAAAAAATGAAAATAATACAAATGGCTATCATCTGAGAAATAGATAAAAAAAAACATGCTTTTAGCACTATGGAGCACTACTCAGCTGTAAATAGGTATAAACTTGGGACATTTAAAGCTCCATGGATAGACCTTCAAACCATGCTCTAAAATGAAGTAAATTGGACACATATGTGTATTGTCTTACATTGTCACATATTGTATTGCCTTTCTGGTATGACACACTAAATTATAAATAAACATGAAAATGTATAATAGAAATTGTGAAATGGGAAGTAATTATTCAGAGAGAAAGGGAAATTGGGGAGAAGTAAGGGAAAAGCAAATATAAATAAAATAGGATAGAATGGAAAGAACGATTTTTAACTAAGGAGGGGATGAGGACCTGAAGGGAGTGGAATAGGAAAAAAAATAGGAACTAAGATTGTCATGTGTGGGTACAAATTCCTTACAATACATTGCACCAATAAACGTAATCTGAAAGAACAAAAGAAATGTGGCAGGAATGGAAAATATGAGGAAAAATGCAAGATATTTTATTTTTAATATTTTAAAAGAATGCCTGAATGAAAAACAATAGAATATAGATTTATATAATACATATATACAATATATAGCAGTAATAGTGTAAGAAGGAAAGTGGTAAAAGGAATTATAGTAATATATGATAAACATTGGTAAACTGTGCAGAATAAAATCTCTACATAATAAGAACCTGTCTCAAAAAAATCTATAAAAGCCGGGCGTGGTGGCGCATGCCTGTAATCTCAGCACTGGGAGGCTGAGGCAGGAGGATTGTTGTGAG
>PVKA01039783.1:0-19230 GCA_004027165.1 Ctenomys sociabilis
AAGAAGAAGAAGAAGAAGAAGAAGAAGAAGAAGAAGAAGAAGAAGAAGAAGAAGAAGAAGAAGAGCCTCCCAGCACTGCCAAATACTTCCTTGGACCACCAAATACTTCGTAGTGTAGACTCACTGGTCTACACTCAGCTCCAAACAACTCAGCAGGTGAAATCTTTCCTTTCCTGTCAGAAGAACTGCATGGAGGAGACATTGGCAATGACGTCTTTGATACCAGTGAAAATGGCTCTCCCCTAACCAGTCACTTGCAGCCCTGGGGTAGGAGCTATGGCTTAGAGGCCTCGGCTCTGTGGTTTTCTGTACCTCAACAGCAGAAAGAGGGTAGGATGTCTAAGTCCCTAACCACATGCCAGGGGACTCTCACTGGTTGCCCTGCAACCGGGAACACGTGGAATCCTGTGAACTGGGAAAGAGGAAATGTACGGTGTGAACACGCCGCCACGGCCCCACCAGTCCCCGCAACTGCCAGCACCTCAGAAGTCAGAGAGAAAGACAAACTCAGTTCTCTATGTAAGAAGAAATGTTTTATTCAGAAGGAAAATATGGGAATTTCTCTTTATGGTCAAAAGTATACACTTTCGGTCACTCTTTACGTAAGAACACCCCCCCCCCCCGCATTAGACATAATGACAGTTGGACTCAGGCCCTTGCGCTTGCCAGGGAAGTGCTTATTCCACTGAGCCATTTCCCTGGCCCCAGGACAGAGTTGGAATCTCCTTCTCACAGTTGGGGCCTCCCTGCCCACCACCACCTTAGGAACTCTTGCTACTCCCTTATTAAGGAGGAAGGCGGAAGCAGTGCTTTTAAGGCACGCACCTGTCACCTCTCAGACTCAATGATTCTGGTATCCACTCTTGGATTTGATACTCATGTTACAGCCTAGGGACCTACAGTGAAAGGACCAGGACCAACAGCCCTACACCCTGCAAAGCAGAGCCCACCTGGGCCTGGGCTCGGGGTCAGCTCACAGCCCCTGAAGCTGGTCAGCATGCCACTGGTTGCAGGTCTCCTCATGACCTCCGGGGATGACTTAGGCCACACAGCCACCTTAGGAAGTGAACTCCCTGAGACCCCACTTGGCTTGGCGGTGCAGCCTCGTTTCCATCTGTTGCCTCAACAGACCCTACCTGGTGCCTCCCGAGGGCCAACTCTATTCCATTCTTTCCTTGGTCTCTGAGGACCTTGCCCCACCAGGGGTCCCTGTGTAATACCCTTCTTCTTGGCATCACTCATAGTAAAGATGGAGGCCCACAGGACAGTCACAAGGGCAGATGCTACCCAGAATGGCCAATGAAGACATGGGCAGACCTGAGCCACAGCTCAGCCAACACAGGGAAAGGCAGGTTTCCTCTGAGGATGACGTAGCTCACAGCCACCTGACCCTCCCCCCCTCCCGTCACCATAGTCCTCTCTTTCCAGGACGCCAAAGCCATCTCCTGATGCACACCCAGCATCTGCACTGCCTTCTGGACAATGACTCTGTCTTGTATCCTTGATTCTGAGGTAGGTGGTGACATGAGATATAGAGGGCAGCTCCTTCTCACCAGCAGTCACATCATGGGCCTCTTTAAGGGCCCAGAGCCATCTTTATCACCTTCCTGCTAGGAGCAAGTCCCACCTTCCCAGAGGCCATGGAAACATGGGAAATGTAAGGTCCAAGTGTGGTACAGGGTTACAGGATAAGCCCTGAGGGGACTTGACTGACCTGGTCAGACACAAAAGTTACACTTCTTGTTATATAGGTCTTGGTCTTAACCATCCAGCAGAAAAGTGTAGAAACAAGGTATGAAAAGTGAAACCATGTTAATATGCTGAGCTGTGGAAGGCTCAAGCCAACAGTTTGGAACATTGCCAGTCCCGCAGATAACCCACTACTATTGTGGACTACTGGACTATATTGGAATTTTTTTGCTGAATTCATGTACCTACAACATTTGGATGGCAATAGAATACTCATCTTTGAGAAAACTAAACAAAAAAGGAGATATAAATGAAGGACCATTTTGTATCTCTATATACAAAATAGTTAAGATAGATATATAGCTTATTTCTCTTAATTCAATAAGAAGAAAGATTTGTACTAATAGTGTTTGGACAGGATATCATGTCTGCATCATGTGCTATGAATGACTACTGCAAAGATAACAATATGCAATGTATTAATTGTAACTCTCCTACCACCCTGTTTTGAAACTGTCTCATTGCAATTTTTTTTCTCAATAAAACTAAATTTTTTTTTTTTGTCTTTTTGAGACCGAGTCTCACTATGCAGTTCAGGCTGGCCTTAAGCTCACTTTGTAGCTCAAGGTTGGTCTCGAACTCACAAAAATCCTCCTGCCTCAGCCTCCTGAGTGCTGGGATTACAGGCATGAGCCACCAAAACTAATTTTTCTAAAAGGGAAACATGATCCTGGGGTTTGGGGGCCCTGACAACCCCACCTCCAGGACAAGGAGAGATCACAACTAAGGATGGGTTGATGGTCCTCTCTCAACAAGACACCCAAGGGACTTGCTCCTCAGGGTGTGGTCTGGGTGCTGAAAGGTCACACAAGGAAAGGGGAAGAAGGCACTGGAGACAGCACTGAGAAGCGAGCGACAGAGGCTGCCCAGACCGAGACCCTGCCCTCAGCCTGTGAGACATTAGGAAGTACGCCCGCCCCAGGAGGAAGCTCAGCTCAGAGAGAGAAAGGACAGCAGAGCTTTGGAGCTATCCGGAGACGAAGCTCTTTTCCACTGAGGGAGGACTGAGCAGGCAGACAGCCTCCGCCCTTCCCAAGGGGTGTGTGTCCCCTGCCAGGGGCACCTGTACACAGGTGAAGGGGATGATGGGAGAACAGGGACTGGCTGGGAAGGACACGACTCTGAGAGGAGATATAGGCCTTCCATTTGGACCCTGAGAGAAAAGGATGCAAAACAAGGACAGATGTGTCAGTAACAGGAAACTCCCAGTGAGCTGGAATTGAGGAAAGCGGAAGACAAGCTCTCTTGCTTTCTGTTCCAGGCAAATCACCACTGGCTACTGTATGGTAAAAATTAACATGAACTGTGTCTGGGTGACTCTCCAAATAAAAGTACCTGGACCTAGGTGTGGTGGTGCATGCTGGCAACCCAACACTCTAGGCAGGCTGAGCCGAGAGGATTACAAGTTCAATCCTGCCTAGGTAATTTAATGAGACCCTGTCTCAAAATAAAAATATATCTGTAAGGGCCAGCAAGGTAGCTCAGCATACTAAACACCTGCTTTGGCAAATTCAAAGACCAGGGTTCGATCCCCAGTCCCACATGCCCTACGACCCCCGCCACCGAGGCACACTGAGCCCGTAATGAAGTCCAAGTATGGTGATGCACGCCTATAATCCCAGCTCTTGGGAGGCTGAAAACAGGAGGATCACTACAAGTCTGAGCTTCCTAGTGAGATCCTGTACCAAATACATAAATGGAAAAAAAAAAAAAAAAAAACTTACTCAAAACTATATCTGTAGATGACTGGGAATGTAGCTCAGTGGGAAGACATGGATTCAATCCCCAGTCTGAAAAACAAAGAAACAAACCCACTTGAACATTAAGCATTGCCTCCTTTATGACGAACTTCAAAACTGGGGGCAGGGGGAGAGTGCAACTAGATATTCCAGGCCCTGGGAGCCCCCGCTCATTCATACACAAGCTTCTGATTCTTAAAAGGCCCTGGGTTCCAACAAAGATCAAAGTCCCTTGTTCACTGAGCTCTTGTCTAGAGGGTAGGAAAAGAGACCAGAAAGGACATCTAGAAGGAAAACTCAGGTGTTGGCAGGAATCTTGTGGAGAAGAGAACAGGGAAAGGTGAGAAAGTAAAGACCCAGGATCTCTAGAGGAGGTGGTCAGGGGCCATCTCCCCAAGATGCCATGGATGTAAAAGGTGAGCCATGCAGACACCTGTGGAAGAATATGACGAATAGAAGAAATGACAACTTGGGGGTTGCTGAAGGAGTGGAAGTTATGCAGCTGGTTTGACCCAGTAGGAGACACAAACAGGTGTATGTACACACACACACACACACACACGTGCACACACACACATACACAGTAAGGGATGTAGACATCTGCTTATAGTCTCTTCTTCCCATACAATATGAAGGTCTCAGTATTGATATATTTCTCTCTCCTCCATTCCAGCCTAGTTTAACCTCCTGGAACCCACCCACCACTGCCCAAATCACTAGGGAATCAGTGCCCTTCAGTTTGCATAAGGGTGGGATGTTTGCCCACAATTTTCCAGGGAGTCTTCAAGGTTATTTCTGATAAAAAGGGGAAATGGCAGTGACCAAATTGTAAAATATGCACATCATTCAAGTAACCACTCCAGGCTTGCATACAGCCATCAAGAGACAGTATACCCCATTGGACCCCTCCCTGCTGCTCCAAAAAAAGTCACCCAGGAGCAGTGATGGGGAACTTTGACAGGTTCAGTGATACAAATAGCTTGCTGTGACATGCATGCTGTAGGTTCACCACTACAGCCCAGCAAGAGGTGGGATAATACATTCTCCAAGCCTTTTTTTTTTTTTTTTTTTTTTTTTTTTTTTTTTTTTTTTTGTATTTTAGGGAAGGGTCTACAGGGTGTTCAGGATCTCACTACATTCTCCAAACCTCAAACAAGTCTTGAGCATGAAGAAGCATCTAGATGATTCTTCATATATGGTGAGTGACTGTACAACCTCTGGATGTGGGGTGGGGTTAACTGAGAGGGAGGAAGGGGTAGAGAGAGAGAGGGAGAGAGACAGAAACTCTCAGACTCAAACTATACCTCGCCCACATTTTATATTATGTCACCATGTGGGACTTGAGCACTTCAGGAGAGATATGCACACTGAAGAAAGACTTCAATAGATCTGAACTTTTATCTGAACCCATGCCGTAGAAAGAGGAGGTTAACTCCCTGGGGTTAGAGGAGGGAGATTAGTCTCAGCGCAGTCTCCCAGGCTTCTCCCCACAAACATGGCCCTGAGAGAGACTCTGTAGGACTTGGATGGGACCTGGCCTGAGAGACTCTGGCTTTGTTGTTTTCTCATTGCTAGGACAAAATACCCAACACCCACGAGTAAAAGGAGGAAAAGTTTATTTTATCTCACAGACTGTAGAGGTTGTAGTCCATAGGCAGCTGGGTCCAAGGCAGGGTAGCATGGCAAACAAACAGTCCGTAGCAGGACAGGCAGAAAGAATAAATCCTGCCTTCCTTCTTGCCCTTTATATTCCATCCAGGCTATAAGCCTATTGGTTGGAAATGCCCACACCCAGGTTGGGGTTTCCCCCTGCAGTAAGTCTAACACCTATAACTCTTCTGTAACAATCAGCAGACTAAGCCAGTTATTGCACACTCATAATCCAATATCACACATCTGTGATTCAGCCACCTCCCAAAAGCTCTACATAGAAGTACATGAGGGGCCAGGGAGATGGCTCAGTAGAATAAGTGCTTCCCTGGCAAGAGCAAGGGCCTGAGTTCAATCAATGGTTCCACCAAAAAAAAAAAAAAAAAAAGAAGAAGAAGAAGAAGAAGAAGCACATCAGGCTTGGGGGGAGACATCTGTATATAAGCCATAACGTCCCACCCCAGCCCCTGAAAGACTTTACGTAGAGTGTCTTTAGCTCATCTCTAAGTGTTTGCCAAAATCCTGTTTCAGACTTACTGAAAAGCCTAAGTCAAAAGTCTCCTCTAAGATCAAACTAAGCTGCGAGCCCCAATAAAAATGAAAAGAAAATTAAATACCTCCAAAGTACAATGGCACAAGATAAACATTCCCATTCCAAAAGGCACAAATGAGGGATTTAAAAAAGAGTGAAACAAAAGTCCTGGGGAGCTAGCTCGGTCATCTCAGCACCTACCTGGCAAGCACAAGGACCCAGGTTTGATTCTCCAGTACTGCATGCTACACTGGCCCCGGTTCCAGGTCACCTGAAACCCAGCATGGTGTCTTGTGCCTATAACCCCAGCACTGGAGAGGCTAAGACAGGAGAATCACTACAAGTCTGAACTGCATGGCGAGATCCTGTGTCAAATAAATACATTAATGTTTGAAAAGCAAGACTAAAATATAGCAGGGTAAACATTAAGTCCTGTAGTGCCATGTCCAGCTTCTGATGCAATCTGTGACAAGAAGTGAACTCCAAAGGACCTGGGAAGCTCCACCCCCACAGCGCTGTCGGTGGCTGTAGCTCTGATGGCTTTCCTTTGGGGTGGCTTTGCTCATTCCTTGCTGCTTTCCTTAGACTCCACATTCTTGGATTCTCCAACTCCTCCACTGTGCCTTTGGCTTAGGCTCACAGTGTCATGCTGTGCCCTGCCTGGCTTCCCAGGCCTTCATCTGAAACCCAGGGGGAAGCTTCTCTGACTCCCACATCTCTTGCATTGTACATGTGCCTGAAACCAGCACACTGATGACAACAATGTCTGCCACCAGCTGGAGCAGAGGCCAATTTCCTTCTGTCCTAGCTCTAGGGCTCAAGTGTCTGAATTGGTAGAACTATGAGCCCAATCCGGAGAAATGACTTCTCCAGGCCACCACCATCCTGGAGCATGGTGCCCTGGGGCTCTCTTATCAAAGCAGAATCTTTCACTTTTGCAAATTTGAAGCTGTGAAGGCTAGAGTCCTGGTTCTTCCAATGCCCACATATCATCTTCTCTATTGTTCTGTTCCTTCTTGGCAAACAAGTTATCCTTTGTCCATTTATGTAGGTTCCAACTTTATTGGAGCTTTCGTTATGGCCAAGCTCAAAGCTTTTCAAATCATTCGGCTGGACCCTTTGCTGTTGATTCTCATCATAGATCTGGCTAAACATCTCCAATAATAGCCGTGCCTCTGCCTGAACCATTAGACAGCCTAGTTGGGTGCAGTTGTGCACACTTGTAATCCCAGCACTCAGAGACTGAAGCAGGGACATCACTGTAGGCCAGCCTGGGTTAGATAATAAGTTCAAAGCCAGCCTCAATTAATAATGAGACCATGTCTTAAAAAAAAAAAAAAAAAGCAAAAGATTTAGACTGCCTAGAAATTTCTTCCATCAGATTAATTAGTACACTATCCATAGTCTTTGTGTCCTGCATAGTCTCTGGGCCTGAACAAAATGCAGACAAATTTGCTGCCACAGAATAACACACATGGCCAGAGTGCAATTGCCAATGAAATTCTTCCCAACAGAAAACTCCTGAGGGCCAGGGAGATAGCTCAGTGGCCTAAGTGCCTCCCTGGCAAGCACAAAGGCCTGAGTTCAATCCCCAATTCAGCCAAAAAAGAAAAAGAAAAAAGAAAACTGAGCCCGTTCCTCACTGGCCACACTACTTCTCCGCATTCTGGTCTGCCAAGTGCTGGCCAGACTCCCCATCAAGCTTGGCTCACGGCCTTCTAAGGCTGCTCTTCCAGCCAGCATCTCCAAGGCTTTCCACACTGCTCCCTCAAGCCAGTTCCAATGGCTTCTCTTTTTTTTTTTTTTTTTTTTTTTGTGGAACCAGGGATTGAACTCAGGCCCTTGCACTTGCCAGACAAGCGCTTATCCTACTGAGCTATCTCCTGACCCCTCCAATGGCTTCTGAGACACATAGTCAACAATGACCCCACTTCTCTGGTACCAAATTCATTGCTAAGACAAATACTGGACACCCGCAAGTTAAAGGAGGAAAGGTTTATTTTAGCTCACTGTTCACAGAGGCTTCAGTCCCTAGTCCGCTGGCTCCAGGGCAGGGCAGCGCAGTGAGGGGGAAACAGTCCACAGCATCACAAGCAAGCCTTTCTTCTCCTTCCCTTTTTACTCTATCCAAGCTACAAGCCTATGGGTCAGTGCCACCCACACCCAGGCTGGGGCTTCCCTTTCCTGAAAATACATCACCCACACCCAAAATTATACTAAAGCAATCAAGGGTCGCACACTTGTGATCCAGTCACCTCTCAAAAACCCCACCTAGGGGGCCAGGGATATAGCTTAGTGGCCTAAGCACCTGCCTGGCAAGTGCAAGGTCCTGAGTTCAATCCCTGGTACCGCCAAAAAAAAAAAAAAAAAAAAAAACCCACCTATAAACACATGAGGCTCTGAGAGGGCATCGGGATATAAACCATAATAAGGGTTAGATACAACCCTTCAGGGCCTGGAGAAATGTGGTTAGTCAGACTTGGTGTGCACCCATCTAATCCGAGCACTCAGCAGCCTGCAGAAGGAGGCTCACCATGAACTTGGGAGTGTGGGCTGCATAGTGAATTCAAAGCTGGCCTTAACTACATAGCAAGACCCTGTCTGAAAGAAAGAACGAACGAACGAAAGAAAGAAACAAGCAAACAAAGTAAGCAAGCCAACCAGCTAGCCAGATAGCTCAGCCGACTAAAGCGCCTGCTTAGGCAGAGCTCAGCAGCTGGGCTTACCACAAGGGCCCCGCCCCTGCCCTGGGGAACGCTGAGCCGGCATTGAGACTGGGCGTGGTGGTGGTACACACATATAATCCATATAATCCCAGCGCTCGGGAAGCTGAAAACAGGAGAATCACTATGAGTCCGATCTACACAGTGAGACCCTGTAGACCCTGTCCTAAATTCAGAATAAATATATAAAATTTTAAAAAAGAAAGAAAATGGGGCTGATAATCCAGAAACTGGACAACCTTGTTATTATCTTGATTCTGATTTATATATGATGTTGAACCCTTGGCTAAACACTCAACCTCCTAAGGCTCAATTTACTCATCTGTAAAAATTATATTACATCATTCCACATCTTAAGGTTGTTGTGATGATATTTATTAGATTCATGAAATTAAAGCCTTTAAGCCAGGATCTTACATAGAGTCAAGGCTCAATCTATGCTAGCAGTGCTGGGGAGATGGCTCAGTGGAATAAGCACTTCCCTGGCAAGCTGGACGACCTGAGTTCAATCCTTGGTTCCGTGGGAAAAAAAAAGAAACACTTTGCCCGGCGTGGTGGCGCATGCCTGTAATCCCAGCACTCGGGAGGCTGAGGCAGGAGGATTGTTGTGAGTTCGAGACCAGCCTGAGCTACAAAGTGAGCTTAAGGCCAGCCTGAACTGCACAGTGAGACCCTGTCTCAAAAAAGACAAAAAAAAGCCGGGCATGGTGGCGCATGCCTGTAATCCCAGCACTCGGGAGGCTGAGGCAGGAGGATTGTTGTGAGTTCGAGACCAGCCTGAGCTACAAAGTGAGCTTAAAGCCAGCCTGAACTGCATAGCGAGACCCTGTCTCAAAAAGACAAAAAAAAAAAAAAAAAAAAAAAAATCTATGCTAGCAACTAGTATTACTTTTATAAACTTTGTTGTTAGCTCATTAAAGTAGAATTGGGTTACTATTTCATCCTATCACTTAGTTCTATGGCCTTCTGTGGCTCAGAGTTGAAGTGTCAGATTCTAAACCTTCATAGTAGAATGATATCTCCTCCCTGTTGGAGATGGGAGGATCCATGGAATGTAAGTACAATATTTTCTACTATCCCTGACATATAAAAGCCCCTGGAAACAGTCTCTTACCATCATTATTACTAATCAGCCTTGCACTGACTGGGTTAGGCCCCGCCCTCTAATCCTGTCATGTGATGAAAGAGGAAAAAAAAAAGAAACAGGAATAGGGCGTGGTACAGACCACAGGTGTGAGAGCATGCAAGCTACAGCAACCGCGAGGTTTCGAAACAGAAAATGAAGCCGCAGCTGTCAGTGACAGAATCAGCGCATGGCGCTGAAAACAACAAACCTCTCAGGGACCTTGGTACCGTTTCCTTCACCCTCCACTGAGCTGCACCCTCCACAAACCCTCAAGATTCCCACTCTGTGTCCTTCAGCCCCTTTCTCTCCATTCCACAGAAGAGAGACTCCAGGTCTCTCTGCAGGCATCATCGCTGGTACAGTGGGCTGGGTCTTGGTTGGGGCAGCTCTTGCCATCACCCAGGGGTTTTCCCTGCTCCTCACAAGGGCTGGAAGGTACCAGGGCTCCTTATCACCTCATCCTACCCCCAGGTTGACCAAGGACAAGAGAAAGGAGGCCCCTATTCTCTGGCTCAGGACCAGGCTCTTGGGTCTCCTGCCTTCCCACTGACCCTTCCCTCTCACTCCAACCAGATCCTCCATCACCAGCTCTGATTAGGAGCTGCTTTCTCAACAGCTTTTCCATCAATAAAATAAATTGGGCATAACTAAAGATCTGTGCCCTCAGCATGACCCTGGTCCCGACCCTGGTCCCCACCCGCAAACTGGCACCCTGTCTGGGAGGTGGTCAGTACTCAGAGATCAGTACCTCCTGCTGTTTATTCCTGTCATCTCACTCAGCCAGGGGCTCACAGCTTGGCATCAGAGGCATGATCCTGGCCCAGGTCACATAGGACAAGTGGAAGGGCCTGGACAGGCTGGCTAGAATCAGCAGTCCTCAAGGCTGCCGCACCACCGTTGGCCCCAACATGTGGGATGGGAACGCTGGGGCCACACAGTATAGTGTACCCTGGAATGTTTCTTTTTGCCTCTTGCTGTGAGGGATAAAGAGAAAGGACAGATCTATTTCAGTACCTCATGCCCTAATCTAAGGCCACAGCCAGGTACCAAGACAGGGAGAATCAAGATGCCGGAGACTCCCAGGGCCCTGTCCACATGACTGGCCTTCCTCTCCCTCCCAGAGCCAGGCCGGTCAACTCAGGCAAACCCTCATTGTTTGATTCCTTTCCTTAGCCCCCCCAGTCCCTTTCCTGGGCTCCAGGGTGACTATTCTCCTGAAGCAACTTCCTTCCAGCCCTCTCCCACCCCATCCCCAACTAGAGGAGAAAGGAGGACTCCACCCTCACAAGAGGTGGGACCCCTCCATATACTCTCTATGGCCCTAACACTGAGACCTCTCCCCCTGCGTTCTCAGGAATAAGCCTGACTTTTCTTGAGTCTAGTGTACCACACAGTCCCAAGTGTCACCCCTGGTGACTGTTCCTTCAGCCAATCTTCAGTGTCCACTCCTACAGATATCCCTAGGGTCAGGCCCCTTCCCAGAAGACCTCTTGAAAAGCACTCTGCACAGGGACCCCAACAGCTTAGCCTGGACCTGTGGGATCTAGGTCATGGTCACCTCCTGAGCTTCATTTGCTCATTTGCTTCAAAAGGTCTCAAATACCTGTCTGGAAAATGCCCCATCTACCCTGATGAGAAAGCTGAGGGTCCGCAAGCCCTCCCCCTGGAGGGACCCAGGCCTCCTCCTGCCCTAACTTTTGCTGCTATCTCTAGGCCTCAGACCCTCTGACAATCCTGCCTTCCTGGGAAGCCCCCTTCATGCAGGGGCTGAAGCCATGCGGGCTCAGGACAGGGGCTCGGACACCCCCGCAGAGCACAGAGCTCTTTCTCCACATGGCTAGGGCAAGATTAGCCCAGCCCTGGATATGAGCTGGGCCCTCTCCAGGAGCAAGAGCAGCCCTGCCCTCTCCTGAGCCCACCTGGTGAGCCCTGGGAACCTCAGTCAGGGGAACAAGGGTCATGAGCACACTGAGGGGTACGACCAGGACAAGAACTGCGCATTGCTCCTTTCATGCAGGCCGAGAAGTGGAGCTGCTCAGTCCTGAGGGGAAATGGGAAAGGCTGACACAGAAGTGGCAGTGCTGGTCTCTCAGAGGTCAGAACTTCCAGGCTGAGCCCAGCACCTGCTCACCAGGCCTTGGCCTCAATGATCATCCCTCCCTGTGCCAACACCTGCACCTGCTCACCCTCCAGGCCAAACTCCCCAGCCCCAACCTCCCAGCTGTTATGAGATGAATGTGAGACATGAACATTCTGGTCCCACAGGACTAAAGGGGACCCAGGATTTTTCTCCACTCCATACTGGCTCTGCTTTGAGATCCATGAAAGGGGATTGGGGGGGGCAGTGACCAGAGGAGACAAGGCCTGGTAAAGGGGCTCTTGAGCATCTGAGCATAGACAGGACTCTGCATAGCACAGCTCTAGCTAAGACAAGGCCCAGGAGACACTTGGGAGCCTCTTCAATCTTTTTACAAGAATTACTAGTCCATGCAGCCAGGGAGATGGCGCAGGAGAATAAGCACTTGCCTGGCAAGAATTACTAGACCTAGCGTGGTGGTGCATGTCTGTAATCCCAGCACTTGGGAAGCTGAGGCAGGAGGATTGCTGTGAGTTCAAGATCAGCCTGAGCTACAAAGTGAGTTTGAGGCCAGCCTGAACTGCACAGTGAGACCCTATCTCCAAAAAAAAAAAAAAAAAAAAAAAAAAAAAAGAATTACTAGACCTGATGTGACCAGGTACTGCTGGATTAACCCAGCAGTACCACCAGAGGTGAGCTCTTAGTTTCCTTTTCTTAGGAGTGGAAGGGATGATCCTCCCAAGGCTCTGGCTGTGCCTCAGAGTTAAGAGTCTAAGCCCCAAGATGACTAGAAGACTCAGAGGACAGAGGGCTTCCTGGGACCTAGATGAGCTGCCCTGAGGTCTGGAAGGACCAGACCAAGGACACGTGTCCTCCAGAAAGAAGGAGCTTTCTGAGAAACTCAAGTGTCCCTGGAAAGGAGCTGAACAAAGAGGATTCCTGCTGTTGGTGCTTTCTGTTCTCATGAGAACTTCTCTTAGCAGAAATACACCTGAAATTCCAGGTCTCTTCTCTCCTGCATCAGACAAGGGAAATGTAATGTAATCTGTACGTTGTTCCAATACATTCTCTCTTCCTAGGAGACAAAAGCCAGGAATTGAGTTCCAGGGTGAAAAGCAGGATCCACGCACAGGGGAGGTAGGATTCACAGAGCCCTGCAGCAAGCATAATGCTTAGCAATCCTCGCTGCCAGATGAGTATCCCTGGACGCTGAGCTTCCCCTCTGCCTTAAAGGCCAATGCTCAGGACATCCTTACTGCAGTGGGGACACTGGAATGTAAGAGTAACTGAAGTGAAACACACCAGATTTGAGGCACCACCCATAGCCTCTAATCCCACCACCACCCCATCACCTTCCACTTTGTCCCTGACTGGGTCTCCCTAGAACCAGCCTCCTCTCCACACCCCACAGCAAGACCGAGGTGCAGAGCTCTCCGGGTGAATGTCTCCAGGCTCCAAGGGATGGGACCCAGTGTCTCCCACGACACCTTCTCTGTAGGATGTCAACCAGCAGGACCTGAGCCCCTGCGCTTGGTCTCTCCATGAGGCCGTGGGTATGGTGACATCCTCATATATGATCCATTGGGTCAAGTACCACCCAGGCCCATAAATAAGCCAGTAGAGGTACTAAGTAAAGCTAAGAGCATATCCTGCCGTTCCCCTACAGTTGCCTGGCCTGAGGTGAGGAGCCGGAAACCTGCTCAGACTTTCATGTAATGATTTAGCCCTAGTAATCTTTACCTCACATTCACGTAGTGTCAGATTAAACAAGGTAAGTGTTTTTGCATTAGGTTCCTACTGAAACTTTGACAAATTGTCACAAATAGTGGCCTAAAATAAGGTGTCTATATGGATATATATATATATATATATATATATATATATATATATATATATAGCCAGTTTAGCCTACCCTGAGGGTGGTGCTGGCACTGGCATGTGGTGCTGGGGATCAAATTAGGGTCCCTGCCGGGCGTGGTGGCGCATGCCTGTAATCCCAGTACTCAGGAGGCTGAGGCAGGAGGATTGTTGTGAGTTCGAGACCAGCCTGAGCTACAAAGTGAGCTTAAGGCCAGCCTGAACTGCACAGTGAGACCCTGTCTCAAAAAGACAAAAAAAAAAAAAAAAAAAATTAGGGTCCCTGTGGCTGCCTAAGCTTGCCTAGACATGTGTTTTAGACTGCCGAGCTATCTCTCCGGCCCAAGCTGTATTATTTCTTGAGGATCCAGGGGACAGTCTGTTTCCTCACCTTTGCCAGTCTCTAGCAGCCACTTGCTCTCTTAATGGTCCATTTCCCCACCATTTTTTTTTTTTTTTTTTTTTTTTTTTGTATCGGGAATCAAACTCAAGACCTTATACCTGCTGGGCAAGAGTTTGTGCTACTGAGCTATATCCTTGGTCCACTTTCCCCATCTTTGAAGCTGGACATGTGGCCTCTTGAAGTCCTTCTCTGTCAGCCTGACACCTCTCACTCTCCTTGCTGCTCTTTCCCTCTCTCTCTCTCTCTCTCTCTCTCTCTCTCTCTCTCTCTCTCTCTCTCTCTCTTATAAGAACCTTGGGATTTACCTAGGATTCACCTGGAAAAGCCACAAGAGTCTCCCAAATTCATGATCCTAACGTAATCTGTAAAGTGTCTTTTACCACAGAACACAGTCACAGATTCTGCAAATGAATGTAGGACATCTTTAAAGGAAAGCTGTTCCATCCACCACCTGTCTCAGGGAAGTTTTGTCAAAGTCACTAAAAACTTTGCACAGACACCTGGATTTGAGTCATCCCAACTGTGGTGTCACTTGTCCACAGCTCCACCAGCTCCTGAGTGGAAGGCCAGGAAAAGGGACTGTCACACTCCAGCACACCTGCCCACCTTCTCCCCTGTGGTAATGTTCAGCCAATAGAAATGAAAGAAATAGGAATGCACAGCTGAGCCCCTTTCATTAACTCGTGGTCATCAACCTCACAAACAGTATGTTAGGGCCCCTGGCTCCCAGGCACTCTCAGCAGGGAGGATACAGATGAGAAGGGACTGCTGGTTACACAGCTCTTTTCTATCTTTTTTTTTTTTTTTTTTTTTTTTTTTTGTCTTTTTGAGACAGGGTCTCTCTATGCAATTCAGGCTAGCCTTAAACTCACTTTGTAGCTCAGGCTGGTCTCGAACTCACAACAATCCTCCTGCCTCAGCCTCCCCAGTGCTGGGATTACAGGCATACACCACCATGCCCAGCGCCCTTTTCTATCTTGCCAAAGAAAGACATCAGTAGAAATTCTAGGGATAGTCTGGGTCTTCTCTAATCTACATGGAGTGATCCTTCCACATTCTCTGCAAGGCAGGCTCCTGCACCACCAGTCTGGCCTCAAGCAAAGAAGCTGAGAGCCTGCAGTATGCGGTGCCAGGATTGAACCACCCTCCCTGCACTTGCCTAGCTTGCCTAAGCAGGCGCTGCAGTCTGCTGAGCTATCTCACTGGCCCTATTTTGTACTCTCTCTAAAATATAAAAATATAATTTAAAATTATCTTAGTAATAATTGTGCAATTTTATAGATGTACTAAATACTATTGGCTCAGACATTTAAAATAGGTGATTTTTGTGGTATGTGAATTATATCCCAATAAAGCAAAAGCTTTAAGGAAACGTTCAAACTATAAGTGCTTTAAAGTTTTTCCTATGTATTGAGTACATTAGGTGGTATTATATTTTTTCATCAGTGACACAAAAACTTATGGGTGACAAGAGTATTTAGAAAGCCACCTCTGCCTTGAGCCATCCAAGGCCTTCTGAGCCACATTGCAGCTTTTTTTTTTGAAACAGGGTCTCATTGAGTCAGTAAGTTGTTTAAGCCGGGATCAAGCTTTCAGTTCTCCTGTTTTAGCCTCCAATATTTCTAGGTTTATAAACATGTACCATCCTTTTTTATTTTTGAGAAAATGTCTTGTTATATAGTCCAGGCTAGCTTTGAACTCACTATGGAGCCCAGGCTATCCTCAAACTCAACATTTAGCCACTCTTTAGGGACAGCAACAGACTGTTTTGATCTCCCTTCATCAGAGAATACCCTTATGTTCCCTTCATTCCTGAGATACAGTTCTTGGCTGCTGGACATGACGCCATCATTCATCAGGCTTCTGTCCCACTTGCCTTCCTCTTACCTTCCACACCCCCACACTCTCAAAGACCACAGGACAGAACATAAATATAACTCTACAACTTTATTTAGTTATGTGAGGGGATCTGGGTGTTAGTCTAGCCCAGATGGGTACCAGTGCCTAAAGACAAGCAGGAGGCCTAAGAGGAGGCCCCCAGAAGAACCTCGACTGGAGGGTGCCGCACCAAAAACCTGGGACTTCTCTAGGATGTTTAGGGCCTCAGTCACTCGGATGCTTCCAATATAATGAAATTTGGCTAAAAGCCTTTCATATTCATGAGCACAGCCCATGAGCCGGAAAGTGGTATTGAGAGATCCTATAAGGAATAAAGAGAAGAATCAGAAACATTTTCAAGGCTCAAGAGTACTTCCCTCTTCCCAGAGGCCTCATAAACCAGAACACTTGCCCTCAGGCACAGCAGCCTTAGCCCTTCTTCCTTGGCATTCCTGTGGCTGGTCCCTTGCACCCCTGTTCCCGTCTCCAAATCCCACCATCGTCTCTCAGATATAGGAAGGACTAGCATAGGCAAGGCATCAGATAAATTTCTCCTCTCACCTGCCTGAAACTTTATGGTGGAACTGTAACAGGCAAGGGCATCAGTAGGGCAAGCCTCAGTCATGACAAAGGGTGGAAGGCATTCCTTGTTGTGCTCACCCACACAGGATGGGCAGATATGGGAAGAAAATGCTACAGACTTAGGGGCCTCGGCCTTGAGCTTCACAAACGGCTGCAGGGTGGTGAGGTTGTTGCAGAGATAAGTCCGACAGACGCGGCTATAGGAAGCAATGGACACTCCGGGTGGAGAAACAAGGTAGGATACTTGTGGACGATAAGACAAGGCCGATGTGCAGCCTTTAAAACCCACAACTGCCTTACTGTTCCCTGAGAAGCAGAGGATTTGTGATCAGCGTCATTTGCCGCACCCAGACTCCATCTCTTCTACCCTGTGCCTCCTATCCCCCTTGCTCTGGCCAGCTTTGCTTATCCCTCATGTCTGCTCACGGCTGCTGCTGGGCTCTCGTCTGTGCCTCCTCATCCTCTGCTCTGCAGGAGCCCCTACACTCCCCCACCCCTTGGGCCTCATCCTTTCCTCTTCCTCCAGTGATCTGCCCACTCCCATTCTTCCCTCTTACCCAGCCCACTGAATAAACAACTGGGATCCACCCAGATTTGCAAGAGCCTTAATATATTTCCAAACACAGAGTGAAGTAAATATATGGAACCCTAGTTCTAGATACTGAGAATGGATCTGCGGTCCAACGAGTGAGCAAAAGAGCTGATCAAACCCTATCCCCACTTTACCTGTCTCAATGAACACGAGCGTCTCCTCGCAGCCTTCTACCAGCTTACACACCATGCTCCTCATCAGGAGCCAGCGCCAGTTCAAGAAGTTAACTCCTCTGAAGAGTGAGGCTGTTGCTTCATAGCACAAAAGAGCTCCAGCCCCTAAAAAAGGAGAACGTTTTTCTACTCACTTATCCCCACATACATATCACCTTCTTAGCCCTCAGCTGCCAACCAGCTCAGCCTCCATGTTCCCTGAAGAACCCAGGCACCCGGCCCTCCTTGTCCCAGTGGCATAGATTAAGCCTCCCACTTCTAGGGGTGTCTTATAGCATCCAGCCCCACAGGACATACGAGGCAAAAAGATGATGGTCCACAGGAGGCAGAGAAGCTGCACAGGTGGCAAATGCTGGGGTCCCATGGTTCTGTGTCTGGTCCTGGATGCTAGAGGTCAGCCTGGAACTAACTGTGATCGGGGTTCTTGTGAGACCCTTTGCTCTCTGTCCACCTGCCTCGAGGTCACTGTTTCTAAGGCAGAAAGTTGACTGTGTCACTTGCCACTGCACAGACTTTCTCAAGACCTTCAGGACACAAATTTCTCACCTCCCTCCAATCTAAACTGCACCCAGTAAGTACATCAGCTTCTTTTTTGTTTGTTTGTTTTGTTTTGTTGAGACAGGGTCTCACTATGCAGTTCAGGCTGGCCTTAAGCTCACTTTGTAGCTCAGGCTGGTCTCAAACTCACAACAATCCTCCTGCCTCAGCCTCCCCAGTGCTGGGATTACAGGCCTGCACCACCACACCCAGCTAGTACAACAGCTTCTAAGTATGGCTCACACTCTCCCACCTAGGTCCTCTCCCTGGCCACGGTGGTGATCTAAAGGGCCAGAATTATACAGCTATTCTCCAGCCAGATGTAATGAGATCACAGTAGCATGAATACTTAAAATACATGCATGAAAGTTAATTAGCATATTATTAAGTACTCTTTGAATGAAATTTTTTAAATAATAAATTTTCTCTCTCCCTGACACACACACACACACACATCTTATAAAATCTGTTGAAAACTAAAATCTCTGACTAATAGTATTATCCTGCTCATATATTATAGTTATAAAAGATATTATTATGGGGAAGGGGTCAAGGAACTCTGTATTCCTTTTGCAACTTTCCATGAGCCAATAATCACTTCCCAACCAAAAGTCTTTTTTAAACTGGACATCAAAATGTGGGACATAACAAAGCATATTTAAATTGCCCTAGTGGGACTTGAACTTGTGACCTCTTGCCTCACCCAGTCTTGGTGCGTGTATTATAGGCATGCATTACCACATTTGGCATGACTTAATACTTTTAAAAACATTTATCAGGAAATAAGAAGCATTGAAAAAGAAGTATGTTTACGAATTACCTCAAGAACTTACATAATAAACAACAGATCAAACCTCCAAAACAGAATGGAAATAAAAACAACAGCAGCAAAATAGTAAACAACATTATTTTAAAAAGAAAAAAACAGGGCCAGGGAGATGGCTCAGTGGAATAAGCGCTTCCCTGGCAAGCACAAGGGCCTGAGTTCAACCCCTGGATCTGGAAAAAAAAAAAAAAAAAAAAAAACTTTGGGCTGGAGGTGTGGTTCAATGGTGGAGTATTCACCTAGCATGCACAGAGCTCCAGGCTTGGTCCCTAGCACTTTAACACATCTAACATTCATTCTTTGAAAAGATTAATCAGATACTTCTTTGGTAATTCAGCTCAAGAAAGAAGATGCAAATAAAATACAGAATAAAAACTGGAGCAGGCCAGGGTACTTGCCTGGTAAACCCAAGGTCCTGAGTTAATTTCCCAGTACTGAAAAGATAGAAAACCTGGGAAGTGACAGATAGCAGATGTTTTTTTTGTTTGTTTGTTTTGTTTTTTTTTTTTTTTTTTGTCTTTTTGAGACAGGGTCTCGCTATGCAGTTCAGGCTGGCTTTAAGCTCACTTTGTAGCTCAGGCTGGTCTTGAACTCACAACAATCCTCCTGCCTCAGCCTCCCGAGTGCTGGGATTACAAGCATACGCCACCACGCCCGGCAGATAGCAGATGTTTTACAAATAATAAAAGTGGTACAGCCGGGCGTGGTGGCACAGGCCTGTAATCCCAGCACTCGGGAGGCTGAGGCAGGAGGATTGTTGTGAGTTCGAGACCAGCCTGAGCTACA
>PVKA01039784.1:0-19231 GCA_004027165.1 Ctenomys sociabilis
TTGTACTGGGAATTGAAGTTAGGATCTCACACTTGCCAGGCAAGCACAGTGCTGTTGAGCTATATACACAGCCCTCCATAATATGATAAACATACATTTAGTCAACTTTCTCGTAGTTCAACAAGACCTCTAAATGAAATTTACATTTTGTCTTAAATATTCCAAAATCCATTGATGTTTTTGGAATTTTAGACTTACCTGATCTATGATAGTTCTCTGAAGGATAATTTCTGACTAGTGTTCAAATTCCTAAATTTTGGTATTCAGCCATTTTTCTTCATTTTGCTCCCTTGATTTATAAATGCCAAAATATTCAGTAAATTTATAATAAACTTTCAAGAAGGAAAACTTATTATTTGCCTGAAGTCTTGCCTTGTGTTCATCTTATTAAAGAATTTGCTTCCAAAATGCCCTCTGGCTTAGCTACTGAAATTCCCCAAAAGATCTTTGCCAGTGGTTCTATGGTATGGATCAGTGGTACAAACCTGAGGCATGGACATCATTGTTGGTTTGAGAGAGAAGATGTTAATGTATGAGTTGTCTTTTGTAAACTAAAACCTCAGTTTTCAGGTTTAATTTCAGTGTCAGCACTTTGCAATAAGTAAATGAGTTTGGGGCTTGCCGTTCCTGGTGTGGTGCATCATGAGGTCTTCACACTTGGCAGTACAGGCTCCTTAAAGAACCATGTCTTTGACAGATTTATTAGCTGGGTTAGATTTTTTAGCCTGAGTTTCATCTCTGATCTTTATAATTTTGTTACTTATACAAATCTTGGGTTCTGACTAGTGTTTTTTACCGACTAGTATTTTTCTAGCATTTCTTTTTTTTTTGGTGGAAGTGGGGATTGAACTCAGGCCCTTGTGCTTGCCAGGCAAGAGCCTATTCTACTGAGCTATCTCCCTGGCCCTATTTTTCTAATGTGGGCACTCACTGCAGTAACTTCCCTGTTATGGCTGCTTTCATTGTATTTCACAGGACCTGTTATGCAGCATTGTGTAGTCCTTTAATCACAGGAACTGAAAAACTTCTTCCCCTATACCTTTTATGACCCACTTATTATTCAAGAATGTATCATCTTTTTAATTTTCATATGTTTATGTAATTTTCTGTGATTACTTTTGCTTTTAATTTCTAGTTTTATTCCATTATATCTGAAAGGATATAAGGCATTTCAATTCTTTGATATTTAAAAATGTGGCCTAAAATACAATCTAGTTTGGAGAGAGTTTGATGGGATGAAGAGAAGAACAATTATTAAATGAAATATTTTGCAGATATTAGTTAAATTCATTTTTTCTGTCATGTGATTTAACTGGTGTGTCTTTTATTCTTTTATTTTTTGGGGGTGTAACTAACCTAATCCTTAGAAAGGATTAATAATCCCCACCCTCGCTATTCTGTCAGTTTAGGACTGGCCACATAGCTCAGCGGACTAAAGTGCCCGCTTAGGTAGATGCAGGAGTCCTGGTTGGATTCCTGGCCTGCAATGCTGGCCTCACACCCAGGGTGTGCTGAGACTGGGTGTGGGTGGTTCATGCTTGTAATCTCAGTGCTTGGCTGAAAACAGGAGGATCACTACAAGTCTGATCTGTATAGTGAAACCCTGGAGACCCTGTACTGAATACATAAAAACAAAACAAAACCCCAAACTATTCTGTTAGTTTCTGTTCTTTTAAGTCATTGCTGTTTTATGAAGGTCGGTGCAGGGGCCAGGGAGATGGCTCAGTGTAATAAGCACTTTCCTGGCAAGCACAAGGGTCTGAATTCAATCCCTCATTCCGCCAAGAAAAAAAAAAGAAGTTGAGTGCAGCAGCATTTGGTGTATGTATATTTAAAATTGTTATCTCTTAGCTGGATGTGATGGTACATGCCTGTAATCTCAGCATCAGAAGGTTGAGGGTGGAGGACTGATTTGAGTCCAGGGCCAGCTTGCCTTTTATAGTGAGACCCCATATAGTGAGTATGGATGCAACCACAGACCATACTCAAAGTAAAATAAATCAGAATTGCATGTATAAGCATTGCATTATCTTTCTAATGTTAGAAACAGAAGGTGATTAAGATCCAAAAGGTGCCATAGATATTGTGAAATTAAAGAAACTGCTCAAACGGAAGAAATAACTAGGAGGGGGAAAAGAGGAAAGAATGGGAAAAAAGATACATATAAAGACCTATATATACACATAAGATAGCCAAGGTAGTTGTACTATTGATTTCTGTTCATTGAAGGGAGCAGTTAGTGCTGATACTGTCTGATCAGTTTTGCATGCCTGTGCCTGGTGAGCTGAGCAGTTACTTTGAAGGTAGCAATATACAGTGTAATAGCCACTGTTAATGTTTTGTCTTATCTTGAAATTCTGTATCACTTTTATTGTCTCTTCAAAACAAAAATAAAAACAAAATTGTCATTTTTCCTTCTTGAATTATTCCTTTTACCAGTCTCTTGTTTTGGTTTGATGTTAGCTTGATCAGTAATTAGAATAGCTACTTTTGGGCTGGCCAGATAGCTTAGCTCAGTGGATCAAAGTGCCTGTTTAGGCAGAGCGCAGTGGCTTGGTTTGCTCTTGGGGTCCAGGTGTATGGAATATTATTTTTTAATCCTTTTAGTTTTATTCTGTGTTTCTTGGTGGATGAATTTAGTTTCTTGAATGCAGCATGTAATTGTGTTGTGTTTTTTGATTCAGACTGTGTCTTTTTAAAAATTTTTCTTTTTTTGTATTTTTAATACAGCGTCTAGAGGGTCTCACTACACAGATTGGACTCTGGTGATTCTTGTGTTTTTAGCCTCCCAAGCCCTGGGATTATAGGTGTACACCACCACGCCCAGTCTCAATTGCTGTCAGGGGTTGGCATGGTTCTACTCTGGGGAATCCCTGGTCCCTTCTGCAGGCACTTTAGTCCAATGAGCTGTCTGGCTGGCCCTAATCTGTGCCTTTTTATTATAAAGTGTTAGTATGATTTACATTAGCATTGAAAGATAATTACCAAAAAAAAAAAAAAAAAAAAAAACAAAAAAACTACAACAACAAAAGATAATTACCAATTTCTGTTGTTGTATATTTTTTCCAGTGTTTGATTCCTTTTAAATACTCTTACAGTTAGATGTTACCTTTCCTTGGGCTCCTTTCCAAGTATTTTTTTGTTTTCTTTTTTGGTACAGGGATCAAACTCAGGGTGCTTGCCAGGTAGGTGCTTGAGCCATCTTCCCAGCTCCTTTGGCTGACTTGATGCTTGACTGACTTAATAGTGTTGTTTTGTAGGAGTCCCTTGAGTGTTTTCTGCAGTGCTGGCTTGGTTGTCATGAATTTCATTAGTTTCTATTTGGTGTGGAAGGTCTTCATTTCTCTCATCAAGTCTGAAAAATAATTTTGTAGGATATAGTAATCTGGGCTGGTAATTATTATCTTTTATGGCTTGACAAACTTCATTACAAGCTCTTGTATCCTTTAGGGCTGTATGAAAAAATGTATTCTGTTAGGTTGACTTTGTAAGTTATTTTGGGATCTTCACATATGCACAGATTATTTTATTGAGGATCCTTCATCTTGTCTTACAGAACACAATTGCAGTTGTCATTTTCAGTCAGGAAGAGTGAATGTTACCTGTCAGGAAGATAGAAAATAATTTAGGAGTAAATGTTTTTTTCTCTATACATCTGTATTCTACTATATAAATATAAATGTGCATTTCAGAATATTGATGTGATTACTTTTTAGTGATGATAGCAGTGATTGTTGAAAATCAGTGACATATTGGTTATAGAGCATAACTGTTTATCGTGTATTTTAGGAGGCACAATCATAAGTAGGTGATAACTGTAGTCCCAGTAAATTTGTATAGCAATGAAGAATTACATACCTTCTGTGGCTATTTTTTTTTCAGTATTCCTTCATTCATTCCTTCATTCCTTCATTCGGTACAGGTTCTTGCTACTCAGCTCAGATTTGTAGTGATCCTCTTGTCTCAGCCTCCTCAGCACTGGGATTACAGGCATGTGCCACCATGCCTAATTTCAGTGGTATGCATGGTACACCCAGTGTTCTGGGGCTGGCACAATGTGGTATCAGGGATTGAACTCAGGTCCTTGCACTTGCCAGGCAGGTGCTTAGACAACTGAACTGTCTGCGAAGCCTCTTCCGTGGATATTTTACAGTGTGTGTTATGTTACAACATAGATTTCTAAAGAAAAAGAAAGGCTGTAGGGCAGGTGACAGAATAGGAGAAAATAATTATGCACTCTTATGTATTTGCTCTGGGTATTTATGTATATAAAAATCCAAGAATATTCTAATAAGAACGAAACACCAATAATGCGATAGTAAATTGGTCAAGAGACTTGAGTAATTACTTCATAAATAGGATGTCAGTAGAATTAGTAATCATATGAACAGATTTCTTTAAGCACATGCAAATAAAATCCATACTTGGGCAAAATTACTCACTGGAAAGGGTAATAAAATAATAGTATAAAGTGATGCTGAAGATGTGGAGGAACTTGTACTCTAGTGGGCTTGTGAATGATTTTATTTATTTATTTATTTATTGACCAGCTTAGCTGAGATCGGGGCTGGTGTGGCATGTGGTGCCTAGGATTGAAGTAGGTCCCTTACACCTGCCTAGGATTGCCTAAGCAGGTGCTTTAAACTGCTTGAGCTATCATGCTGGCCTAGGATTGTGAATTATTAGAGCAACTTTGGCCAAAATTTGTACTACCTATTAAATTTGAATTACATATATCTTTTGCCCTAGTAATTTCATTGTTAGTGTTGTCTGTGTATTTGTTGTGATTTTATTTTTTTCCGTAATTTCACTGAGAAACAAATACCAATGAGACAGTTTCAAATCAAATTAGTAGGACAGTGTCAATAGTTAATACATTGCATATTTTTTCTAAGTGGTTATTTGTTGTACAAGATGCAGACATGATATCCTGTTGACAAACACTATTAAAACAAATCCCTGTGTTCATTGAATAAAGAGAATGTAGCTGTATATCTTAACTATTTTGAATATACATATACAAAATGGTCGTTCATTTGTATCCCCTTTTTTGTTTAGTTTTGTCATTTAAATATTATAAGTGTGTGAATTCACACAATATTCCAAAGTAGTCCAATAGTCCATAGTAAATTGGGTTCTCCATATGACTAGCAATGTCAGAAGTTGTTGACTTGAGTCTTCTAGAGCAAAGCATAATAATATGGCTTCTTATACTTCATTTTTATACTTTTCTGCTGGATGGTTAAGATCAAGGTAAAGCAAGACCTATATAACAAGAATTGTGACTTTTGTATCTGATAAGGTCAGTCAAATCCCCTCAGGATTTATCCTGAGACCCTCCCTATACTGCAGTTTGTAGATCCTTTGTGAGTGTCAGCCATGTGGATGAGTCACGTCCATTGCTTGACCAATTTGCTTTCCGTGAAAGCCTGAGAAAATGTTTTCTCTCCATGTGACTCTCCTTGGGCACACTCTACATCACTGATCACTTTTCTCTGTAGTCCCATAATCTCCTTGATCAGAAAATTTGAGACACAACTGGGTTACATGATGTTACAGTATAGGTTCTCATATATCCTGAGTCTTCACTGACCTTGATTGTTGTAATTTTAGAGAGACCTATATACATACCCACTGGATGGTGTACACTGCAGTGTCAGTATCATTACTTGCATCAATCACTAGACCAAAGTTGAAATGTCACCAGCTTATGAAATGATTAATATTTATGTGAGATGATACTGAATAAAAAGAAAATCCATGAATTTCATTTAAATCTCATGAAATACAAAAGGAAATAAAAACAATCCTCAAAGAATGAATACAATTGATTGCATGTTTATACATTTAAAAAAAATTTTATATAGGGATACATAACTACACACAAAACCAAAACTTAGTAAGGAAGTGGTTATCTTAAACACAGTGGTAGTGGTTGGCTCTGGACAACAGAAATGTGTTTGGAAAATGGTACTTGGGAGGCTTTTGGAATTCTAGCAGTGTTCTGCTTTTATACCTGGACATTGGATACTCTGGTATTTTCTTTCTATAATTCACATAGTATATATTTGATATATTTTCTGTACGAGTGTTATATTTTTCAAAATTTTTTTTTTCTAAAAATTTGTCTAAATGAAAACAACTAAAGTTGGAAACATTTGAGCCATAAGTCATGACTTACTTCTAAAGCCTTTATCCTTTTTCATTTTAAGTGAAGTGATTATTTTATGGTATCTTTTCATTATTAGTAATTAAAAACTAATTTCTGCTGTAGGAAAAGTGTGCTGAGCTCCTCATATTGGCATGAGAGAGGTGATAGGACTCATCTCTTTCTAGCATGTTTAGTGATTGGTAGATTCATATTGGCCACTATGGGAGCAGATAAATCATGGAAATGGACCAAAGCTCAAAGTTTCTCCCATCTTCTTAGAAACTGGTTCTGAAACATTTATTAGCACTCCACTATGCATATATGCCATGTGTGTAAGAGCAGTGTTTCACCATGTTTTCTTATAAAGAAAAAAATATAGGGGCTGGGGAGATGGCTCAGTGGAATAAGTGCTTCCCTGGTAAGTGCAAGGGCCTAAGTTCAAACACCAGTTCCTCCAAAAGAAAAAATTGTTACAACTAAATAAATATTTGCTTATTTATTTCATTAGTGCAAATGGAAAGAGTTAAAATTCACTGAAATGAACTCAGAAGAATTTTTTTTTTTTGTGTGTGTAATATATATATATATATATATATATATATATATATATATATATATATATATATATAATATGTATAATATTTTCTAGTGAAAGACAGGGTAGCACTGCCTCAATGTGATTGCTGGTATCATTGTTTCAGTTTAAATTTCTGTTCAACTAGTCTAGCTATTTAAACTTAAGCAAATCATTTCTTGTCTTTAAATTTTATTACTAAAATGAAGCTGTTAACACAAGTACAGTACTGTGCATAGTGAGTATTCAAATTTTGCTGTTTAAAAAATTTCCTTATTGCAAATGTTTTATTTATTTTTCATAAACTGATTCTTTAGTTGCATTCTACTAGAATGTAAGTGCTACATAACTACTTGGAATATCTTCAAGGTGATATTTTATTATTTTATTTTTAGGTGATTCCTCCTAAGGAATGGAAGCCAAGGCAATGCTATGATGACATTGATAATTTGCTTATTCCAGCACCAATTCAACAGATGGTCACAGGGCAGTCGGGGCTGTTCACTCAATACAATATCCAGAAAAAAGCCATGACCGTGAAGGAGTTCAGGCAGCTGGCTAACAGTGGCAAGTGAGTAGATTCAACCTGCTATTTATGAGTACTACAGATACATTATGATCATGATGAGGTGCTAAGAGTGAAAAACCAGGATCTCCTGTGTGTCTCTCTCTTCATTCTCGTTCAGTGGTTTGTGTTTTGCTCTTGGTTGCCTACTAACATTTAGTTTGCAACTAAATAAATTGTTCCACATTTTGTTGTCTCATAACTGTAAAAGGGCCTTTCTATAATTTAGTTCATATGAGTTTTTGATTCTACACAAGAATGCTTTTTAGGCAAACTTTTCTTCATGTGACAGTGTTTAAGCCACATACACAGAATACCCCTCTCCCCCATTAGTAAATGTAAAGAAAAAATCTTGAGTGAATCAGAAGGCCACCATTCTTAGTTATTTATTGCTGTGTAGGAAATTGTTGAACCTTTTAGCAGCTGACACCAACTCATTTTATGGAGGTCAGGGCTTGGTGTGGCCTGGCTGGGTCGTTCTGGCTCACAGATTCATGAGTTTGTACTTAGGCGTTGGCTTGGCTGCTGACATCTGCACATCTGCCTGTCTGAGAGTTTTAACAGTGCTCCCTTGTGAGACTGTTGGCTGGAGTCTTCAGTGTTTGGCACATGAACTGCTCTTCATGTTCTGGTTTTTTTCTAGAGCAAATGGTCTAAGAAGAGTGCTATCAAAGTGGAAATCCCAGTATCTTCTCATATTATTCCAAGACAGTTGCCAGGTGCAGCCTATACTGAAGGGGAAGAGAATGAAGTTTTTTTTTTTTTTTTTTTTTTTTATAACTGGATCAACATATTTGACTTTTATTTTTTGTTAATTATTTTTTTCACAATTTTATTGAAGAACAAATAGCATTGAGACAATTTCAAATCGTATTAGTGGAACAGACTCAAAAATTAATGCATTGCATGTTGTTTTCTTAGTGGTTATTTGTTGTACAAGGTGAAGACATGATATTCTATTCACCAACACTATTAGAGCAGATCCCTCTATTCATTGAACTAAGAGAATGTAGCTGTATACCTATCTTTTTATTTTAAAAGCTGATTTATAGTACAGTGTCAATAATTAATACTTTTTTACATTTTTACCTTCCTAGTGGTTATCTAAAATACAAGAAGCAGACAGGTTATCCTGTCCAACGTTATTAGTGCAAATCTTTCTTCTCATAGAATTACGTGAAGGTAATTTATCCTAATTGTTCTGTATATGCAAATACAGAATGGTCCTTCATTTGTATCCCCCCCTTTTTTTTTTGTTTAGTCCTGTCAGAGATGGGTATTTAAATACTATAGGTACTTGAATTTGGCAAAACACCCCAACACAGTCCAGCAGTCTACAATACTAGTGGGTTATCCATGGAAGTTGTTGACTAGAGCCATTATAGCTTTACTTTATATAGCTTGTTATTATACTTTTCTGCTGGATGGTTAAGACCAAGATACAGCAAGACCTATATAACAAGATGTAACTTTTGTATCTGATAAGGACAGTCAAGTCCCCTCAGGGTTTATCCTGTAACCCTGTACCTCACTCTGTAGATCCTTTGTCAGTGTCAGCCATGTGAATGAGTCATGGCCATTGCTTGATGAGTTTGCTCTCTGTGAAAGTCTGAGAAAATGTTTTCTCTCCATGTGACTCTCCTTAGGCACACTTATACATCATTGTTCCTATTCCTCAGCATATATAGGTAGTCAGGTTGAGAATGCTACTGTTTAACTGCTACTTTCAAAAACCTGCTGATGTTTCTCAGGATCTTTGCCTTGCCCATCCTGTGTGTACAAATGTATAGCTTTATCGCTGTCCTGTTTCCTAGCTTTTCTCTTTACCCTCTCCTCATTGTCCAATCCTCAAGTTCTTGCTTTCCTTTTAGTTGTTATACCTATTTGTATTTCTTCTTTTGATTTCTTATACAAGGAGACTATATGATATTTGTACATGTGGGTCTGGTTTATTTCACTTATGACTATATCTTGGAGTGGCATCCACTTAAATATAAATGCTTCAAGTTTATCATTCTTTATAGCTAAGTGATACCCCATTGTATAAAAATACCACATCTTTTTCAACCATTCCTCATGTGACGGGCATCTTGGTTGTTTCCAAGATTTGGCTATCACAAATTGTGCTGCTATAAACAGAGGTACACATATATCACTATGGTATGATGAGAATGAAGTTTTTGCTGCCTCTGCTGCTACTTTCTGCTTCCTAACTTTTTTGTCTTTACCCTGCCCTTCTGCTTTGTCTTTTGAGACAGGGTTTTATCAGACAGCATCAATCTGGCCTTGTACTCACTTTGTAGCACAGGCTGGCCTCAATCTTGTAGCAATCCTCTGGCCTCAGCTTCCTGATTGGTAGGATTACAGGCTTGTGACCCTATGTCCAGCTGAAGTTCTGCCTCTTAAAACATTACTGAAGAATTTCTGGCTATATATAAAAATCATCAAGTAAATATTCTAGATGTTAGTCCTCTGTCTGACGAATGGCTAGCAAAAATTTTTCCTGCTAGGTTCTCTCTTCACTGTTGGTTGTTTCCTTTGATGTGCAGAAGCTTTCTACTTTTATTTGATCTTACTATTTATTCTTGTGATTATTTTTTATGCCTTTGGGATTCTCTTCAGAAAGTTCATGTCTATGCCTGTGTTTTTAGGAGTTTTATATCTTGTATCTTCCAGCAGGTTGTTTCTGTTTTCACAGATCATTTTGATTTTAGACATTATTTATTTTTTAAAATGTATTTCGTACAGGGTCTACAGAGTCTTACAACTCAGTGAGCCTCATGTTTTCAGCCTCTCAAGAACTGGGATCACAGGTGCGTGCCACCATGACCAGTCTAATTTGCTATCTCAGCATGCCCTCGAGGGTGGTACTGGCACTGCATGCCTGGGATTGAATCCTAATCCCTGTACCTGCCTAAGCAAGCACTTTAGTCCACTGAGCTATCTGGCTGGCCCTTTAAGCCATCATATTGCAGTGATACATGCAAACCCATATTTATAGCAACATAATTTTTAATAGCTGAATCTTGGCAACAGTCTATATGTCCATCAACAAATGAATGAATAAAAAACATACAGTATTTATACACAGTGGAGTACTATGCCATAAAAAAGGATAAAATTGGGGCCTGGGAGATGGCTCAGTGGAATAAGCATTTCCCTGGCAAGTGCAAGGCCCTGAGTTCAATCTCTGGTTCTGCCAAAAGAAGGATAAACATGAGGCATTTATGGGTAAATGGGTCCACCATAATATTGAGTGAATAGATCAGTAAATAAATGTGAATTTAAATATTCTGTGGTTTTTCTTACATGAGAAGCAATAAAGAACAAAATGATGGATAGATAATAGGAAGTCAGAGATCTTTTTCAAAAGCAAGAGATGAAATTGTGGGAGGGAAGGAAGGGAAAAAATTTAAAAAACAGAATAGAAGAAAAAAGAAATAGAGCTTTTCTCAGATAGGAAGGGGATTAAGAGTTGGAGGGAACAGGGAGGAATTGAAGGGGAAGGGGACAAAAAGAATTAAAAAGTGTTATGTCCATGTACAGATTTCTCATGATAAATGTAATCCTGTATTGAAACATGTACTAATAAAGTACATAATAAAAATAATAAAAAAATCATTACTGTTTACAAATGTATTTAGTACAGGATCGACAGGGTCTCACTACACAAATCAGACTCATAGTGAGTCTCCTGTTTTCAGCCTCCCAAGTGCTGGGGTTACAGTTGTGCCTCACCATGCCCTGACTCAGTTGCTGTCTCAGCGTGCCCCAGGGGCAGTGCCCCTATCCCTGCACCTGTCTAAGCAGGTGCTTTAGTCTGCTGAGCTATCTGACTGACCCTCTAAAAGGTTATTACTTTTGATATAATAGTTAAAGCCTCAGTTAAAGACATTAGTATGACATAAGTCAAACGAAACCCAGCTGATCAAACATAAATATTTGTCCATATTCTCCAGGTAGGCGTTAATGACATGAAGGTTTTTGGTTGGATTTAGTTATCTTTTTTTTTTTTTTTTTTTTTTTTGTAGGGGAGAGGTGTTTAGACAATATCTTACTGTGTAGTAATGGCTGGTTTTGAACTTGCTGAATAACAGATGTGGCCTCAAACTCCTGATCATTATGTCTCAGGCTCCTGAGGCCTGGAATTATACCACAGCTGGTATAGCCACTAAACTTTAAAAAAAAAAAAAATGTGTCCTCCTGGTAAACACAAAGTGATATGGAACTTGAAGAATCTGTGTTAAGTTCCTACTGTGGAATAGTCTGGCTATTCCAAAAGAATGAAAGATTTTATGTTTAATTTCACACCTCTTTGAATTTTTTTTTTTTTTTAGAAGGCATTGGCAGTCTTCTATTCTTTCATATCTCATCAGAATATGAAACCTTTTGGCTGGGAATGTAGTTCACTGATAGAGCTTACCTAGCATGTGCAAGTCCTTGAAAGTGCAATGTAATTGAAACAAGAATGCAGAGGAAGTTTTATCTGCATTACACCCAGTGTACACTGTTTCCTATACTCTTTTCTGCTGTCCATCTTGTAGTACCCTTGTCTTGTGTTGCTCTTAAAGTGTAAATTAGTTCATTGAGTGGAATTTTTGCTTGTTTACCTTGATATTTCCAGGGGTAATTTATACTTAAAAGTAATGAGACTTGGCCAGGGAGATAGCTCAGCTGTCCAAGTGTCTGTGCGGTAAGTGCAAGGACCTGTGTTTGATCCCTGGTGCTGCATGTCATGCCAGCCCAGCCCTGGGTGTGCTGAGTGGCCACCAAGACTGCGTGTGGTGGGTGCACCCCTGTAATCCCAGCTCTGGGGAGGCTGAAAACAGGAGGGTTACTGTGAGTCTGAGCCCAATACATTAAAAAAAAAGTAATGAGATTATATTTACTGAAAGTACTGGTTAATGCTTTGATAATGAGAAGTACCACAGGAAAGATATAAAGTATAGTTTTGAAGGAAGATAATTCTTTAGTGCCTGTTAAGGAATGAAGAAATTTCAGTTTCTTATAATGTGCTATCCAAATGAATGGATTTTTGAAGGATGGTCAGAATAAGTTTTTACATTGTAAAAGTAATGCATTCATGTAAAAATTCAAAATTATAGAAATACATTCAATATATATGAATATTTAATTCATAGGGACAATCATAGTTAATGATACATGATGATTTTAAATACTAAGAACTGAGTCTTGAAGTTCTGTATTCTCTTGTCATAGAGAAACTTTGGTAATTGCCACTAGCCCATTTGATTATTCTACTATGGAATCTGTTTTCTATGATGAGGGAATTTATGTTACTAGGGTCGAATTTTATTCACGACTCTGTTCATTTTTTCCTGGGACACTTACTTGTACATTGAATTTCTGAGGATAGCCATGTAGGTGGCATTATCTATTCTTTGCACATATAACTCTTCAGTGCCTGCAATGTGTGGGTTATGCAATACATGTCCAATAAATAAGGTCATAAAACTAAAAATGTAGTTTCAGTGGTGTGAATTATTAGCAGATTATAAATTTTTTTTTTACAGAGTGTATCCTCTTTTTTTTGTTGGATAGGAATTAAATGTAGGGTTTTTATGTTGAGGTACACCTCAGCCCTTTTTATTATTATTTTTTATTTAGAGACAAGATCTTCCTTTAGTTGCTGAGTTGCCCGTGCTTGGCTTTAATTTGCCATCCTTCTGCCTCAGTTTCCCAGAGTGCTGGGATTACAGACGTGTGACACCATACCTGACTCAAACAGTGTACATTTCCTGATATTTGTGTGTGTGTGTGTGTGTGTGTGTGTGTGTGTGCGTGCGTGCGGGGTGGTGGTGGGGGGTGGGATGGTGGCGGGGTATAATTTAGGCTGACCTCAAACTCACAGCAGTCCTTGTGCCATAGCCTCCAGAGTGCTGGGATGATAGGCATATGCCACCATTCCTTGCATATTCTTGATATTCTTGCTGGAATTAAAGATGAGTTTTAAATATTCTTTTTTTGTGTGGCAGTTTTATAATTTTATTTCCAAGTTCTCGTCCACATTCACTGTCTGGAGATTTTTGAGCGTGGTAACAGGGACGTAGGTTACCAAAGTATACAGCTTGTTTGGTGAATCTTCATCCTCATTCCGTTTTCTGGACAGCCGTACCCGGATACGATAAGGAACATTCCTTATTCCTTTGCCCAGTCAGCTTTGTTGAGCCTGGTGTCGATGTGCACGTCTGAAGTCCCCATTTCCTTCGTGGCAAACTTCCAGATTCCTTAAGTGCCTGAGGGGTGCGCTTCTTGAAGCGCACTCTGTGGATGTGCTTGTGAATGTTGATTGTGTATTCTCGGGTCACCACCTCATTGATGGCAGAACGGCCCTTCTTCTCACCACACTTCTTTGCGGGAGCCATTCTGCCAGGCCCAAGTTGGAAAGGAAGCTTAAATAATTCTTTTTAGTTGTGAAGTTTAGCCATTATGCTGAATTGTTTGAAAGATTATTTCTGCATTACATTTTCTTTTGAGGTATACATCTTTTTTGGATTAACTTTATTATACATTAAAATACCTCTAAACCTTATATTTTTATATTTCCTCTGCCACTTTTATTTAAAAAATTATTTCCAATATTAGTGAATTAGGTTTCTAAGTTCAGGCCAAAACCCTTGCTTGTCCACAGTGGCAGTGGGGTTATCTTGTCTACCCAGTCCTATAAAATGGTCCTGATTGGAGCTGATTGCCATGGGGTTTCATTCATCTCTATTTCCTTACTGCATGCCTTTGTGTAGGTACACAGGAGCTACATAATGTGCTTGCTATAAATAGTGAAATGAGAATATGGTTATGTAGGTGACTGAACAACCTGATTAAAAAACCCAAAAAACTAGAGATTGTCAATGTATCTGGAATCTTAAAGCTTGCAAAAATTAATAATGGACTCTTTGTGTTATCTTGTTCCTGATCTGTGTTCCTTCTAGGTACAAAGGTGTGTGCTTTACAGAGTTATTTCATGGATCCCTGTCACAGCTCAGCAGCTTGTATCCTTGTTTTCTAGAGGCGTAGCTGAGTTCCAGGGAGATGCTGTTCCCTCTTCAGGGTTGTGTGTCTTACTTACTTATTTATTTATTTATTTATTAATTATTTTTTTAAGATACCTTGACATGATGTATTTGATAAATTAATACATTGCCAACTGTTTTCATATTGTTTTGGCATCATAGAAGGTGCATACTTGATATTATACTTACAGACATTATTATACCGTATGTCTCTCATCAGTAAATTAAGAGAGTGTAGCTGTTTGCGTATCTTATTTTTTTGTACCTGAATTACATCAAAGATTCAATAATTAATACTTTCTACCTTGTTATTTTCCTAGTGGTTGTCCATAGTACTAGAAGCCGACATAATATCCTGTCCAACCACCATTAGTGCAAATCTTGCCTCTCGTAGAATTATGTGGAAGCACGGTGTTATCTATCCCGACTGTACTGTCCATACACACACATCATGATTCTTCCTTTCTATACCCCTTCCTTTATCTACACCTGCCAAACTTGGGCACTCCATTGTCATTCAACTACTTTAGGTGCCTGAACTCAACAACACAATATAACACAGTCCAGCATTCCACAACAATAGTGAGTTATCCAAAGAAGTTGTCGACCATAGCCATTTACAGCTCAGCTTAATATTATGGCCCCACGATGTGTAAGTTGTGTGTCTTTAAAGGGTCACACCTGGATTTAGACCACAGTAACCTGGTGTTCAGGCTTTCCTCTAGGGAGCTCTGTTGCAGTGAATTCTAGGTTCTGGGCAAGAAAATGTGTGACTTGACATAGGGTGCATGGAACAGCTGTAGCTGTTTGACAGGTTTAATAGGGATAGAACCTGTAGCCAAGTCTCATCAGAATCAGGCACCAAAAAGTGAACTCATTTTTTAGAGTCAGGAAACTGGGCATTGAACTCAGGCTCTTGCTTGCACTTGGCATGGAAGCCCTTACTCCATTTGACCCAGCAATTATTTCAAATACTGAAGGAATTTATAAGTTAACCTCAATGGGCAATACCAAACTTACCTTTTTCTTTTTGGATTACAAATGTTTAAAACCCAAGAAGTTTCTCTAGATACCCTAAAAATAAGTATTTCTACTGCTTCTCTCTGTGCTTTTCGGCAGTCAGCACAGGGGACCGGAGATGCAAACTTATGCTGTTACCTGATGCTGCCCCTGGCTAGCTTTGTTAACTTGTGCTAGGGCTCCTGATCCTCCAGGAACCTTCTCAAAGAAGTGATGTGATGTGGTACCTTAAGGATGCTTTCAGGCCAATCCTTTCATTTTTGGCTGTGTAGTAAATTTCTAGTGTTCTGGACAAGTCAGATGATTATTCTGTGTTATAAGTACAGTTATCCAATTAAATCGTTTGGTGTTCTTGGTTATTGCATAAATGACTAAGTGTCCAGCATGATTCACAGGGATTGCTGCTGCTAAATAACTTTTCTGTTCTGTTTCATTATTTTTTGTTTGTTTGTTTCTTTGCTTATTCATGAAGAAACACTTTTTTTTTTTGGTGATGATTATATTGTTAAAATCCAAGTAATATAGAGAGGTAAGTTTTAATTAGTATGCAAGAAATAACCATAATATTAATTTGGTATATATTCTGGCCATATAATGTACAATTACAGGTATTTTTTTTTTAACATCTACAGGATCATAGGATAGTAATCTATACAACCTGATATATTCACTGTGGAAATACTTTGATGTCAGAACATAGAAACATATATCGTAAATTTGGTATAGTGGTGCATTCCTGTAATCCCAGCATATGGGAGGCTGAGGCAAGAGGATCTCCTGGACTACATAGTGAGACCCTATCTCCAAAACCAAAACAAGAGAAGAAAGATCTAATTTATGTTCTGTATGTATTTTTTTTAATTTTTATTAGTACTGGTTTACAGTACATAATGATTTCATTCATCATGAGCTGGTACATGTACACAGCACAACTTAATTATTTCAACATTTCTATATTTTATGTTTATTAAAGCTGGTTATTAGTTGCTGGGTATTCACTTGTGTTTTCAGTAACTGCTCAGCAAGTGGCTGGGGCCATACCCTGGCACACCTTTGTGTTAGCAGGATGGATCTCTAGGATTAAGGTCAAGATAATATATTTTTTGACTTTTGATATGTGCTGAAAAATAACATTCTGAAAAGGTTGTAGCAGTTTATACTACCAGTGTGATTGTACAAACAATCTCATCTTTCCCTTTCTATTATTATGTTAAACATTGCTTATCTAATAATTGCAAATGGTGGCACACACCTATAATCCCAGCACTTGGGGAGGCTGAGGTAGGAGGATCATTGCATGTTCCAGACCAGCCTGGGCTACTAAGTGAGTTTGAGCTAGTCTGAACTGCATAGTGAGACTTGTCTCAAAAAGACAAAAAAAGAAAATAAAAAATTGCATAGTGTAATAACCTAGTTTTATTTTCGTGGATTTTAAAAAGTTGGTTTTTGAGACAGTATTTTGCTATGAGGTCCAGATTGGTCTTGAACTCACTCTATATTCCAGGCTGTCCCTCAGACTCATGATCCTCCTGCTTTAGTCTCCTGAATACTGGGGTAATATAGGGGTGGGCCATTGCATTTGGATATGTTTTTTGGAGTTTTAGTGAGGCTATATTTTGTCAATTTCTATAAATGTTATTTCTTTTACATATAAATGTGTGTATTATTATTGTTATTATTATTTATTGATTGGTTGCTGTGTAGTTCAGACTGGCTTTGAACATCCTATGTAGCCCAGGCTGTCCTTGAACTTACAGTGATCCTTCTGATTCTGTCCCAAGTGGGATTACAGGTGTGTCCCACCATACCCAACTAAAACTTGTATGACTGGTTGAAGATTTTGAAATATTTTGAATGCTAAAATAATGGCTTCTTAAAACTAATTTTCTCCTTTTATTATAGACACTTTAATGAAAGTTATTTTTCTTACAGAGAGTATAAAGTGAACATGCAGGATTACTTGGGAATGTTAAGAGTACTCAAGTATCTATGATCAATACATTTGAATATTTGTTGGTTTTGACAGGATGGGTGCCTGTAATGTTTTTCTTTTGCTAGAGTTTTATTTAGAAAGTGTTTTATATCTGATGTTGGGAAGAACTTCATAATTGTCTTACACAGTTGCTTTGTGTTCTTTTTTTTTTCTGTAGATATTGTACCCCAAGATATTTGGACTATGAAGATTTGGAGCGCAAATACTGGAAGAATTTAACTTTTGTGGCACCCATCTATGGTGCAGATATTAATGGGAGCATATATGATGAGGTATATTTATTTTTCTAGTAGACTTTATAAAGGATCATGATACTTTTTTTGTTAACATCTTAGCTAGCTGAAAATTAGCCATTTGTTATACTTTTGGACTAGCATAATGCCTCAAAGTACAGGAGGAAATATAGACTCATTAGAATTTCTGCAGCTTGTATTTTTAATTTTTTTTTGAGGTAATGAGCAGAATATATTCAGGGAAAGAAAGCTCCTGTCTGAGAGAGGGATAGGAGGGGGGCCCAAGTGGATTGTCCCTAGGTGCGTTTTTTATTTTGAAATAGTATGGGTGTGGTGGCATGGGCCTGTAATCCCAGCACTAGGGAGGCTGAAATTGGGAGGATCACTGTGTGTCTGGGCTGTGTAGTGAGACCCTGACAAGACAAAAAAAAAAAAAAGAAGAAAGAAAGAGTGAGCCTTGCTCAGTTACTCAAATTTGCATAAGAAGTTTGAGCTTTGATACTAATTGGAGTGATTTGATTGATTGATTGATTGATTGATTGACTGAGAAACAGTATGACTATGTAGTTCAAGTTGGCTTGAACTTACTGTGTAGCCCAGTCTGGCTTAGAACTAGCGATGGTCCCCATGTAATCCCTCTGCCTAAGCCTCCTAAGGCTTCCTGAGTACAGGTGTGAATCACCACACCTAGTTGGCTTTAGTAGAAAACTTTCTTCAGTTTACATCTCCCTGTAGTAGTGTTCTAGAATTTCCCCTTGTTCTATTTCTTCCCTAACTCAGTATTGTCACTCTTCTGATTTTAGCTGTTCTTTTGGGTTTGCATAGTTATGTCTTGGGTTTTCAAGTTGCATTTTGGTGTGTTTTTCTTGGGTTCATGGGCCATTTGGATTTCCTCTTTAGTGAAGTGCCTATTTAAGTCTCTTGTTTACTTATGTTTTTGTTACACTTTTTTATTTTCATTTTTTTGTCTTTTTGAGACAGAGTCTCACTATGCAGTTCAGGCTGACCTTCATCTTAGTTTGTATCCTACAATAATACTCCTGCTTCAGCCTCCTGAGTGCTGGGATTATAGGTCTATGTCACCATGCCTGGCTCTTGTTTTATATTTCTTCATATATTATAGGAATGAGGTAGTGGCACAGTTTTTTGTTTGTTTGTACTTTTTATTATTTCTAAAGAATACAAAATAGTGATAGAAGAAAATAGCATTATATATGATACAATATTTCACTAAACAAAGTAATAGGAATCCAACAATGGTTGCTGTATTACATGATGCTATGTGCAAATTAGTTTATCAGATTACCAGATATAAACATATAAGTTTTGTTTAAAAAAAACTAAGAAGTTATAAGAAATTCAAAAGAGGAAAAAAATCAGAGTAAAAACAAAAATTGTAAGCATTAACTGCTCCTTTCTTTTTTTTTATATTCATATCATTAGAATTCTCAAAGTAGAAAGGAGTAAGCAATAAATATTTAAAGATTTAAAATTTCTGAATTTAGTTCAACTTATAATACCACATTTCCAAGAAAAATGAACCTTTTGCACAAGAAATTTAATCATACCAAGATACACAAAAATGAAATTGTCCAAAACGTATTGTAAAGAAAAAAGTGGTTAAAGCATATACATAAAAAATATTAGCTATGGAAGAACAAAAT
>PVKA01039785.1:0-19232 GCA_004027165.1 Ctenomys sociabilis
ATGTGTGTCTGGTTTATTTCACTTATGAGTATATGTTCAAGTGGCATCCACTTCAGTATAAATGCTTCAAACTTATCATTCTTAATAGCTGAGTAATACTGCATTATATAGAAATACCACATCTTTTTCAACCATTCCTCATGTGATGGACATCTTGGTTGTTTCCAAGATTTTGCTATCACACATTGTGCTGCTATAAGCTTGTGGACTTTTTTTTCAGTACCAGTGATCAAACTTGGGACCTTTTACTTGCTAGGCATACGCTTATGCTGCTGAGCTATATATCCCTAGCCCAATGTGGCATTTTTTCATGTTGACCTTATATATCCTGTGACTTTTTAAAATTAATCTACTTGCTCTCATAACTTTATAGTACATATTGTTGGGATATATATATATATATATATATATATATATATATATATATATATGCAAACAGTGACAGTTTTGCTTTACTTTCCTAATCTGAATTATGGACTTACTGTGTTAAAATTTTGTTCAACTGTTTTTACACTTAGATTCTCCATGCTCTTTATTACAGTTTGTGTCTAGTTTAGGCATCAGAGTGATTGTAGACTTCTGAAATGATTTAGAAAGTTTTTTCTCCTTTTCTGTTTGTGAGTTTATTTAAATTTATTCTTTCCTCCTTTAAAATTTCATAGATTCATAGGTGGGTTTGAAATTTTCAATTCCTTTAGTACAAATAAAGCCACATGAGATTTTGCTTTCTTCTTGGGTCAGTTTTGGCAATACTTGTCCTTTAAAGATTTTTTACATTCACCTTGGATGTCAACTTTATTAACATAAAGTTATGAATAATACTCCCTTAATAACCCAATATTACAAATTTTACATTGTCCCTTTTTATTTTTCTTTGACCAGTCTGAGACTTACAAATTTTATTGATTTAATTCAAAGAACTAGCATCTAGTTTCATCAACTTTCCCTATTGCTTTTTCAGATTTTATTTCATTGTGGCCTTTATTACTTCCTTTCTTTGACTTTGCTAGCATTTCTACATACAAAGTCAGGAGCCAACACAGGGCTTCCTTCCTTTAAATCCCTGATTTTAAGTCCCATGGAGTCTTCAGGAGCTGTCTGCAGCTGACAGAATTCCAGGTTGGCCCATCGTCTCCACCCTTGGAGTCATAATCTCCTCTCACACGAGGGGCTGAGGCTTGCTCAAGCATGCAGAGAATGGCAAACCTTAGTGGCCATCACCCCCCTCACTGCCTGCCGTGTAAGGCTCTAGCTAGGGTGCTTCAGCTGACCCTACAGAAGCAGCCATGATGGGAAACGCTGGCAGAAGGAGCCCCATGCAGGGAACAGCAGTGGCTTCTAGACCAGAGTCCTCCATCCAATAGCTAGTAGGCCACTGGGTGCTGTCATACAGCCACAGGGAAAGCCATTTTCAAGAGTCCTAAAGTAGACTCTTTCCTGGGGAATCCATGAGATAAGAACACAGCCCAGCCATGCCTGTGACTCACAACAGAAGCAGTTTTATTTTTAAAATTGCAAATACATATATTAGTTTCTATGGAATAAAGTACACATTCCATTGTTCTTGTTACACAGATTATAGCCAATAGCTGTGAAGATCCTGCTACCTGGGGCCAGCCATCACTCTCACTTCCACTCACTGACATCTTTTAAGGAAAATCTTAAGGAGAAGGAAAAGAGACCCTGGAAGGTCTGTGTCTACACACCAAGGAGAAAAGCCTTTGGGGAAAGCAATCTAGCTGCACTGTAGTCTTGAACTGTAAAAAAAAAAAATTGTTGTTTAAACTGCACATTTTGTGGTAGTTTGTTATAGTAGGCCTAGCAAACCAATAATATTTGACTAATGTTTTTATCATATATACTTTTTATCTTATTTGTAACATTATATTTGAAATGGCATTTTGGTGATATCATATAATCAGGCCTTTATTTTTATAGTCAACTTGAGATTCTCTGTTATTTTTCTTCTGTTGTAATTATACAGGTTAGCCCATTTATTGTTAATGTATTCATTAATATGGTTGGCGTTAAGTACAAAAGTGTATATCCACTGAGCCGTCTCCCCAACCCCTCAAAAGTGTATATCCTACTTGTTTCCTATGTTGTTAAATCCTTTTTCTTCCTTCCCTATATTCCTTTGGATTTTAAAAATCCTCTTCCATAGTCTATTTACCTTTCTACAATGTGTTTTGGGCTATTTTTCTTTGTTTCTTTTAGTGGTTTTTGTAAAGATTATCAAATGAAAGTGATCTGAGCAAACCAGGGAAAAGGAAGTCGGTTTTCCATTTCTTTCATTTTGTGATTTACTTGCAAACCTAAGTAGATTCACGAGGCACTGTGAGCTGAAAGGTAATGTTTGGGTTACTATTCCAGGCCACCCTGAATGTATAAAAACACCAGTCCCTTTGGCAAAGGTACTGTGCTTGACGGAATGCATCTTCTCCCTGACTTTTTCCAAATTAAGGTGAGAGCAGTGCCTTTCTGTCCAAAGCTTTTGTGTTTTCTAACAAAATAGCAGCAGATTTAGGGCAAGGTAACAGGTCAAGTCACCTTACCAATGTCATTCTCCAATTTTAAAAAGATATATAGGCTTTTGAGAACTTATGTGTTTAGTAGATGTAGGGAGTCCTTGTTAAAATAATGAAGACACAGAAATATAGTATCTTTGTATGGGGAAGGTGTCAATAAAGATGTGAATTCTATTTAAATTAAGCTATATTTCCTGGTACCCATAACAACTCAGAATCTACTTTTTTTGAAACAAGATTTGGCTATGTAGTCCTAACTGGCCTTGAACTCACTATGTAGCCCACACTGGCCTTGAACTCATAGCAGTCCTTCTGCCTCAGCCCCTGGAGTGCTGGGATGATAGATATTTCCTACCACTTCTGGCTAAATTAATCTATATTTAATGTAACAGAATTCTGAAATTTTTCCTCAAAATGGATATATTCATTATAAATTCTGTCTGGAAGAGGTACTGTGAAAGAAGAATAAATCATACTTGTAGAACATGACAAAGAAGACAGAGCCACCCTGCCATATATCTAGATCAATTATAAAAATGTAGCAAATTTAAAAGTACATTAAAATTCTAATAGAAAAGTAACCCATGAGAAGGAATTCAGAATCTAAGAACAGACCAGTGAGAAATAGATACATAATAGGCGTGGAAGTATACCTTGCTACTTATAAAATTTTATCCCTGTCTCACAATGCTTTAGAAAACAAAGATTTAAATGTAAAACAAACAATGTAAAATATACAAAGGTTGAAATGTATCAGAATAGAAAAAAGACCTTTATGACTTAGACAAAAAAAAAAAAAATAAATAAATTCTTTCATCTGGGTGTGGTAGTACCACCCCAGCAATTTCAGAGGTTAAGGCAGGAGGAGCACAAGTTTCAGTCCAGCTTGAGCAACTTAATGACTGAATGAGACTTTGTATCAAAATAAAAAATAAAAAAGATGTGGGGCTGGAGATGCCATTCAGTGAGAAGGCCCTGGGTCCAATGCTCAGTAATGACAAAAAGAAAAAAAAAAATTCAGTCATGTTTTCATGCACAGAAAAACAGAAACACTTAGCAAAGTGTGCAGGAACTTCAATGAACATCACAGAGGTCTGTCTCCTGTGTGACCTAGTGTTTGCTCTTAAATACAGTATTACATAAGAAAATTCAGGATTAAAGCACCCACAAGCAGGCACACGGGCTGGGCTTCAGTCTTCAGGGCCTGCCTGTGTGCTGATTTAGCGCCTGCCTCCCATGTCCGGGCATGCTGAGATGGCAATTGAGACTGGGTGTGATGGTGCACACCTGTAATCCCAGCACTTGGGAGGTAGTAAACAGCAGGATCACTACAAATCCGATCTAGTAGTGAGACCCTGAACACCCTGTAGGCCCTTCCCTAAAACACAAAAAAAAAGTAAAAAAAAGAAATTTCAAACACCACACAAATCATTTTGTAGGTCATTTCAAACTCAGCTACTTTCTCATACTACATAAATAACTTCCATGTCTCATAATACATAGAATGTATATGATATGTTGTCTCTTCAAATCTATTGCCTGATTCAATAATACACTCTTCGGCATAAATGTTCACTAATTTTTTTTCCTCTCATACATAACTTTATAGGCAAGGTATGAACCCAGAACAGAAGAGCAAAAAGTGATAGAATATGGTGGCCTGCTCTGTGTTCTGTGTTTTTCTATCGTATCCTCCTCCTTCATTTCTTGGGAACATTATTCCATTACTATGGCTCCTGCACAATGGAAGAAAACAGGCTGCGATTTATCATGTTTACTAATGCTGTGACTTTGATTTAAAACTTTTATTGTTTACATAGGAGTTAGAATTATTACTTGCAAAGTCACTGACTTGGAAACTCTTTTCATGAGAAATCATATCTCATTTGATTAAAATAAAGACAGAAAATTCTAGGAAAACTCATTTATCTTCTAAGAACAGCACTTCAGAGTCAAAGAAATTAGAGGTGGAAAAATCAATTAGAACTAATCTACCAGCTTGTCAGACAGGATTTCTTTCTACAAAATATATTCTGCTTCTTTGCCCAGGTTAATTTTAAATGTCTCAGGAGATGGAACACTTGTTATATTTCTTTGAAGTCTTTTCTTTTATCTAATTGAACTTAGCAAGAATCTTTTTAAAATAACTAACTTTTATGTTGAGTATTAATTCTGTACTATTACTGTTAATCACACTTATTTTTCCTAATGTCCTCCCTGCCACCCCAGATTCAGTTTTTACACTGTTAGTTATTTGTAAGGAGCTAGCTTTCATTTAACCTAGTGACAGATGTTCACTTGTTATAAGGATCTTTTAAAACCAAAAGATCCTTTTATGTCTTTTCCTCCACTTTCCTTTTCTTTTCTGTTTTTGAAGCTCTTGTAATAAGGCACTTTAAAATATAAAATATGGTATAGGAACAAATGGAGAAAGGAGACTGTAAACTCCTTGTTTGATCAAGGGGTCTATCAATTCCTTTGCAAATAGTAATATATTTCTTGTTATCTGTTGTATGAATAAAGCATTTTCTCTTGTAAATAATTTCCAGTTGTACTTACATGTTCTTTCTCTTGGTAACTTCCACTTCAGATCTCCTCTTCCTACTTAATTATATTTGTATAAATTTAAAACTGAGCATTTTTCTAGATTGGATGGCATTATTTATATTGTGCCCCTTGAATACAAAAGCGATGGGTTTCCTCCATTCATAATTAAATTCTTGCTTTATCTGTGCAGAAGATTAACCGTGAGACACCACACACAGGCGTACTTTGGGCTTGAGTCTGTGCTGTCTGACGATAAGCCAAACAAGGGTTCCAGGTAGAGAGAGAGGATATTGCATGGCCAGAGAGTGCCCCGAGCATAAGGACATAAATTCTTTGTAGACAGAGCCATTTCAGTAACATGCCAGTGTCTATAGTAACAACCCCTGGTAACCTGGGCTAAGGGCAGAGAAAAATAGTGATAGATTTCAATGTGTGCTTTCGTCGTCACTTAATTGAGTTTCCATGAACTCATTCTTATATGGAACAATCCATCACCATTGTTCTGGAACCATGGAATAAGTATTAATGAAATTTGCTAGATGTTTCTCTCAATAGCAAAAATCTGCAGAAATATTTAATTTGCTTTGTCTGCTTACCAAGAGGGTTAAAAAAAGTACCAAAAGTCTGTGTGCAATGTAACCTCTTATTTAGAGCTTACAGCATATTTGTAGTAAGACTGCCAGGTTCAAATTCTGCCTTTGTACTTTGATAGCTCTGTGACTTTGAAAAAGAAAATTTTTATATCTTTATTTATTTGGTGGAGGGTCTCCCTATGCAGTTTGGACTCATAGTGATCCTCCTGTCTCAGCCTCCTCAGACCTGGGATTACAGGTGTATGCCACCATGCTCGGTTTCAGTGACCAACTCGATGTGGGGCTGGCATAGCATGTGGTACCAGGGGATTGAACCCAGGTCCTTGTGCTTGCCAGGTAGGCACTTAGGCCACGGTGCTATCTCTCTGGCCTAGCTGTGTGACTTTTGGAAAGTAATTTAATTCTTCTGACCTAGTTGGGAATAAAATGGTAATACATCCTATTTGAGGAAAAATTGTAGCAGAGGTTGAGTTAGTGTTTATAAATTTCTCAGTAGTATACCAGAAAATCTAATTTCCTTTTTCTTCCCTTCATTCATTCAACAGATTTATTAATTATCTTCTCCGTGGTGAGACTAGAAATAGGAGTCCACAGTAGAGCAACAAAGAATGGCGTGGCTACTTGGATGTTGAAGTGCTACAAATGCATACAATAGGCTCTGGAACTCAGAGGCAAGCAGCTAACCTGTGCGGCAGTGACCCAGGACAGTCTTGTCCTCTGAGGGAAGAGTGCAGTCTGGAAAAGTGGACAAGGTGAAGCAGGTAGGAGGGAGCCCTGTGTAAAGCAGGAAACATGCTCCAGGTACAGCAATAGCACAAGCAGAAGCACTGACGCCTGGAAGCTCACACCATCTGCCAGCGAACAGCCAAGTGTGGACAAAGCACTGTGTGGAAGGTGCCTGGGAGAGGGGCAAGAGCCTCTGTTTTCCTACTTTTGTGGAAAGTTCCATCATGTGAGTTTGAGTGGGGAGGTAGCTCGAACCCTCTACCCCTATGGAATCGGAAGGAAGCCAGACAGTCCTCTGTGTCTGATGTAGGACATGAGCTGGGCTCAGCCACTCACGTGCCTCTCCTGGTGACCTTGGCTAGGGAAGGACTGTGTTAAGATGCCAAGGTTTAGAACTGGAAGTGGTGACATTGGTGGCCGCTGTACCATGGCCTTGTCTGTGTTATTTGCTGCCAGCCTTCCTGTTTCTGCATCCAAGTCTCGATCTCCGGGTTGATGTAGAGAACTACCTGATAATCCTTCCTTATTTTCCTGAGTAAATTAATGAGTTTCTTTTCCTAGTAACCAAGAGGGAAGAAAGGAAGAAAGGAAGAAAGGAAGAAAGAAAGAGAGAGAGAGAGAGAGAGAGAGAGAGAGAGAGAGAGAGAGAGAGAGAGAGAGAGAAAGAAAGAAAGAAAGAAAGAAAGAAAGAAAGAAAGAAAGAAAGAAAGAAAGAAAGAAAGAAAGAAAGAAAGAAAGAAAACAAAACAAAGCCTGGTGTGATAGCACACATCTGTAATCTCCAGTCTGGCAGCCTGAGGCAGGTGGATCACCATGAATTCAAGTCTAGCTTGGGTTACATAGTGAGCTCAAGACCAGCTTAAACTATGTAGCACGACCCAATCTAAAAAAAGAAAAAAGAAAGGGCAGGTGACACACACACACACACACACACAGAGAGAGAGAGAGAGAGAGAGAGAGAGAGAGAGTATTGTGCAATGGTGAGAGAGAGAAACAGAGATATTAGTTTTTGGGGCTTATTATTGATATTTCCAAAGTTTCGTTTAATGAATATGATGTAGGTCTGTAATAAAATCCTTGTTTTTTTGAGACAGGGTCTTACTATGGCCCTGAACTTGCTTATGTAACCCAGGCTGGCCTAAACCTCATGGCAATCCTTTTGCCTTAGCATCCTGGAATTCTGGGATTATAGAAGTGTGTCACCCCTAGATACTTTTTATTTAATGTAAAATATGATTACAAAATAGAAAAAAATTAACATATATAAAAAGGAGCTTTTATATATGACATAATATCTAAACTAGACCTTAAAGAGCAGGTAGGATTTTGTTAGATGAAGGAGATGTAAAAATATCAGTTCAGCCAGGGAAGAGTATGTGCAAGGGTGGATGGGAAGAAAGAAAAGGTGGATAGGAAATGGCATTCAGTCAATGACCTCACCAATTACTCAGCTTCCTAAACAAGAAGTCCTGTTCTTTTGTCAGCAGGAATTCTTTCATATTGTGCACCTCTGACTTATTTTACCAAATTTTATTCTTAGAAGGGGAGTTGCAATACTCCCCTTGTCCTCTGAGGGAAGAGTGTGGTCTTGAAAAGTGGACAAGACCACAAAAATATAAATAACAACAACAACAAAAAAAAATCAACCATTTTCTCTATATTTTTCTGTGTAGAGTATTATTTGAGGCCACAAGCTCCACGTTTATACCTTGAAGAGGTGCAGTCTGGGGGAGGATGGCTGAAAGTATGGTGCTAGCAGAGGGGTCCAAATGTAAGTCTAAATTGCAGTGAGAGTCACCCATTCAAGGTCTTAGGCTTAGCAGTTAAGATACTATCTTTAGGCAACTAGAAGTTATTGGGGGTTTAAAGGAAAGCAGTGACACCACTGGCATCTTATTTTAGAAGAATCACTCTGGCCACACTGTGAGGGAATGCTCAGAGGGCAAGTAGAGGCTATCACCAAGGTCACAGGATGGTGAGGTAGGAAGGACAGAAGGATGGTGGGAACCTGGCAGAGAGCAGGGCCCAGGTAGGTGTCCTCAAGGAGCAAGCAACAGGGCCTGAAGAATAATCAGTGCAGCGGTGGAAGAAGAAAGAAGAACTGGACAGGACCAAGATTTCTAGTTTAGGAAGCTGAGTAATTGGTGAGGTCACTTCTAGTTTAGGAAGCTGAGTAATTGGTGAGGTCACTGACTTCCTCCAAGTCACTGAAATAAGACTGGGAGGAAGGTGATCAGCCCTCCCAAGGGCCACAAGAAGCTTCACAGACACTATTTCATTCGCTCCATGGGAAATCCATGATGTAAACATAAAGAGGCCCACGTTATAGATTAAAAAAAGATGAGATCCACAAAAGTTTATCATCATGCCAAAAGTTACAGAGCTGGTGAGAGCTGGGACGTAAAATAATGCTTTAACTCCATAGCCCATGTTCTTTCCATGAAAGAACAGTACACCCTTGGCTAAGAATTTTGGTTTGAGAAAATACAGGCAAAGTTCAGGAGAAAGGGTCACACATACACAGTCCTCTCTGGAATAGTGCAGTTGGAGGAGACTTTAAAGCCTTGCACTGTTGATATAAAGGACCACAGCAGCACCATCTAATATACTTTTCCCCCAATACTGGAAATGTTTTATATTTGTTTTGTGTAATACAGTAGTCATTGATTAGCCGGTGGGGCTACTAAGCACATGAAATGTGGTTATCATGATTAAGGAACTGAAACGTTATTTCTGATTGATTTAATTTCAAGTTAAATAAGTATATGTGATAAGTGGCTGCAATATCACACAGTTTGGCACTAGAACAATAGTCATAGAGCCAGTCAGAGAACAGTCACTGAAGACAGTATCTAGTTACCACCTTCAGAAAACACTGCTATTTGGTCATCTGCCTTCTGTCTGTGAGTAAGTCTGGTTCTGTCTGCAGACCATAGTTTGTTAGCAGGAATTCTTTCACAGTGTGCATCACTGACTTATTTTACCAAATTTTATTCTTAGAAGGAGAGTAACTGCAATACTCTACATTCTTATATAAAACAACAACAAAAAAACCAATCATTTTTTCTGTTTTTCTGTGTGGAGTATTATTTGAGGCCACAAGTTCCAGGCCAACTGCCTGGGCTCAGTCTGTTCTGCTACCATCCTCTGGCTCCCTTTAGTGGCTTCACACTCTCAGACCTCATCTTCGCCATGGTTAAAACGGGAATAAAACAACAGGGTAGTTGTGAGGACTAACTGCCACACTTCGCCAGTCTCTGGCATGTTAGACAGTTAAGGGTGAGCTATTCTGTAACTAGCACCTTGCGATGAGCTTGTACGTTGCACCTCTGTGTTTTGACATTTACTGGATTCTATTCTTGCTGAAGTAGAACGTATCCGAGATCTCTAAACGTCAAAATATCCCTAAAAAGAATACATTTATCAAAAGTAAAGATAAAGCACCTAAGTTATTTTTAAGATATATCTTCCTGTGAGCATAGTTTGGCAGCTATCTTTGTGTTCCCTTTTGATTTTTTATACTGTTAAAAGTATTTTCGAACAAGGCCAAAGCAAATTATGACCTCGCTTTTTTGTGATCATTAACGTCCCTTGATTAAACCACAAAACAGCTCATATACTGCATCATCAAATAAAAACACTAGCGACTTTAAGTGCTGGCACAAAAAATTTCCTAAAGATTCCTCTGAGTATCTTAAAAGCAGTCTGATAGGTTGTTAACACTAATGTTAACAGCAGTATTATATTAATATAAATTTTATTTTAATATAAATATATTAATATAAAAATTATTTTAATATAAATAAATTAATATCAATGTTAACACTTATATTAATATATAAAATGTAATTAAAATAAAAACAACATTAATAGAAACTTGCATCGTTCTCTGTTACTTTGGAAAAATCCGAGTTTCACTGTCAAGTCAGTCCTTCTTTGATTTGTCTAGGTTGAGTTATTTATGTCTCTGGGCCAGAGAGGTGAAATTCCCTGTAAAATCTAGGAGTTGACCTAGACTTGATTCTGCAGGGGTCACTTCAGTGTCTGACACACTCAGATCCTCGCATCTGCCCCCTTCCCGCAGCCCTCAGGCATTCAGGGACGATCTTAAGCCTTCAGGGACTCGCAGCAGTAATTTTTACATGCTGTTCACCACGTTTACTTCTGTGCTTAGAATATTCTTGGAATAATTTCCTAAGAAAACAATTCATGGGTGAGTCAGCATGAAGGGAATGGCTCACAGCAGACACCAAAACTGCGCGGTGAATGAAAAACGATTTTCTTCGTAAAAGTTCACTGGTGAGGCGCAGAGGAACAGGACAGCGAGCGAGCGGGGAGCGAGGGAGGGGCTGCCCCGCGCGGCCCGCCCGGATCTCCGCCCTCGCGGAGGGAGCCGGCTCATGCGCCGGCGGGCCTCTGGGAGTCGCTTCCCCGCACTCCTCCGGGCACCCAGGGGCCGAGCGAGCCCGGGAGCGCGCGGCGGCGCGTGCGCGAAGCCCCGGCGGGCGGCAAGGGACGCGTGGCCTGCGCGGGGCGCAGAGGCGCTTCCTGGGCGCGCTTCCGGAAGGCGGATTGCATCAGGTGTGGAGGCCGGCGCCGCCTCGGCCCAACCTGGCGCCCAGCGCGCCTGCGCGCGCCGCCCCGCCCCTCCCCGCCCCTCCGCCACCCCCTGGGCGGCGGGTTTGTCTCCCAGTCCGGAGCTCCGTGCAGTCCCCAGGTCCCCGAGAAAAAGGGGCGAAAAGGTGGGACGCCGAGGGGACGCAGTGCGCTGGGCGAGGACTCGCCCGGAAGCCGGCAGGCCTCTAAGGCCGGCGGGTGTTCTTGGGCGCATTTCCTCTCCTCCGGTCTCGAGGGCGCAGCCCGTAGCCGCTGGGCTTTCCGAGCAGAGCCCGTATTCTCTCCCGCAGCGGCAGGATGAACTGTGGCCATCAACTGTCCTGCTCCACGGACCCATAGGGCCAGCAGGGACTCGGCCTCAGCGAGCACTTTTGTAGACTGACAGATATTTCTGGGCCATGCTGTCTTTCAGTAGTGGAAGGCCTAGAGCTGGATCGGAGGGAAGTAATGGTTCATAACCGAGAATAGGGGATGCGAAAGCCAGAAACCCCCTTTCCACCAGCCCCCCACCCCAAGTCCAGCAGCCTCACGTCCAACCTGCATCGGGCCACCTTTTGCACCACCTTGTACACGCGTTTATGTTGGAGACTGTGTGATGGGTGCCTGCCATCCTGCTGGACTGAAGGCCATTAAGGCTTGGGACAGGACTCTAATGCACTTTTATCTCAAGGCCTAGTACAAGACCCACTTCCACAGCATAGAGTTCACACATGACTAAGAAAGGATGGGGAATGAATTTCTCATCTGAGGAAAGAGTGCATTTTAGAGATCTGGGTAAGAGAATAAGGAGCCCTTACCTTGTGGTTACAATTGGTTAACTTTTAGGATTATCTTTCTTAAGGAGATGGTAGGTAGAGCTGCCTTTGACCAGCAGCATCAGGATGTCCTATAATCCCATTACGCACACGTCCGGACCCGCCGCAGGAAAAGGCACCCCGCAGTCCAGTTTACACGTTCTGCCTGAGGGTCTGACCCGGGCTCCAGTTTGATGATTGCTGCCTCGGGAGGGAGCGCAACCTCCACACCCTTAAAGGACCTCATTCACTGAGAGTGGTGCAGAGTATGACTTGCCACGTACTGAGTATCTACTCTTACCTGGACCTTGCTCGCTTGCGCACAAATCGAATTACGTGTGATTCGTGTAAACTGGACTGCGGGGTGCCCTTTCCTGCGGCGGGTCCGGACGTGTGCGTAATGGGATTACAGGACATCCTGATGCTGCTGGTCAAAGGCAGCTCTACCTACCATCTCCTTAAGAAAGATAATCCTAAAAGTTAACCAATTGTAACCACAAGGTAAGGGCTCCTTACAGATAAACTACTGGGAGTGGAAAGGAAATTTGCTTTTCCTTTCTGCAGGTGTTTCTCACCTGGCGTCATCTGCTGTGATTTTCAGATGGAGTGGCTTGCAATTGGGGGCGGGAAGTACAGCCCTGAAGGGAGAGAGTATGGAGACAGAAAGGAGTAGGTCTCGCCCCCTAACTTTCCTAGCCTGGGTGGGTGTGCGCAGCTCTCATCTGGGGACATTTTCCCATTGTAAGGGTCGCAGACACGTGGGAGAAAAGACAAATCGAGGATAAGGTTACCCAGCTGCCTTTTGATGCAGACTGACGCCAGGCCTCACAGAGGGCATACCCGCGCTGCGCCCCGACCCCAGACTTCGGCTCTCACCTGGGCACCGGCCGCCTTCCGCGGCGACCCGGAGCGCGTGCGCGCCGCCCGCCCCGCAGCCTCCACCTGCAAGGGTCGCCTTGGCAGCGCGGCCCGGCCCCCGCCCCCTCCGCCCGGCCCCCGCCCCCTCCGCCCGGCCCCCGCCCCCTCCGCCCGGCCCCCGCCCCCGGCCCCGCCTCGCGCGGCTCGCCCCGCTCCGCCCGGCCCCTCCAGCCTCTCGTCGCGCAGCCGCCGCCAAAGCCTGGAGAGGCGGAATCTCGGCGGCGCCGCTCCCTGCGCGGGACTCGTGGAGCGGCACTGGGCATGCTCAGTCGCCGGAGCCCGTGCTGGTCTCAAGTCGGAAGCTCGCGCGCGGCTCCCGCAGCTGCTCCGGGCGCGCCGGCGCGGTCAGGACTGGAGCCTAGCGAGGCGAGCGCCGCGCGCACCGCCGGTAAGCCCCGCTTCCTTCTCTGCCCCGGCCGCGGGTTCGGGGGGCGGCCCGGGGAGAGCGCAGCGGTGAATGGGCGCGCGTGCCGGGGCCGCGCGGTCACTGCCGTCCGCCCAGCCGCAGACGCATCTGCAGCGGGCGCCCGCTGCGGAGTCCGTGCGCCCTGCGCCCGCGCTGCGGGGTCGGCGGCGCGGCGACTGCGGGCTCGCTCCTGGACTTCCATCGCTCCCGCAGCTGCCCGGGCTTGGCGTGGCCGGGTTGGGGGGGCGAGCCAGGGTCGAAGGGGGCGCGCCGGTGGGGGCTGCGGAGCCATGACGAGGAGCGACGCGGACGGCAGGAGCGCACACCCCCTGGCCTCGGCGCCGGCCTCCGCGGTGCGGCTGGGCGCTCCCTCCCCGGCGGCGGCGCGCTCCTGCCGGCGAGTTGGAGCCGGGGCTAGCTTCCCTGGGGTTTCAGAGTCTTGGTGCCTAGAGATGAGGAAAAAAGTTCATCCTCCTCTCGTAGGCAGAGAGAGCATTTTTAACTAGAAAATGGCTGTGCGAAGGAGGTCGACTCCGGAAAGCTGGCCCCTGGGCTCTGGAAGCCCCTCGGCTGCCCGCCGGGAGGAAGGGAGGGCTGGACGCTAGGAATGACATTTGCGCGACGAAAACAGGACTGGACGGAGGAAGGGATGCGGAGTCCCACAGAAACGATGAAAGGTGGTCGCAGCGGTCGTGAGGAGGACTAGAACCCAGGATCAGGAGCAAAGGTCTGGGGGAGCATAGGACAATTAAAAATTTGTCTGAGAAATCAAACCTTGAGTTAGGAGCGTTTTGAAGTCAAGTTCTGTGCAGTTTAGAGCAACGACTGTTACCAGCGATTTTGGATGGATTGAGTGGTCGGCGAGAGCCAAAACTGAAAGGAGAATTAAGTCTGCGTGGGAAGGTTAGGATAGAAGGGAGTTGTCAGGGCCTCCTCGGTCAGTGGCTGTACGCGGGTCCCAAAGACTTCACTAAAACACCTAAGAGGATATGAGTAGTGGCATCTGAATTCTGAGAAATGAGTAAACTTTGGAGGCTGGCATCGTTCTGTCATTTGTTTTCATAGTCCATTGATTTAAGAACAAACAGCGGCATATGATCTGTTGTTTTGCATTTTGTAATCTTAAATCTTTGCCTTTTTTTCCTCTTTGTCATGGATTTATATCTCGAATCATGTCCTCAGATGGTCAAAATAATGACTATCCGAATTTGTGTTGCTGGGCTAACAGGCAACACTTGAAAGGGGATTTCTTTATGAACCCAGGTATCTTTCAGTTTATAGCTTGAAAGCAGTGTTTGCTCAACAGTTGTTTGTCAGAACTTGCAGAATACTAGTCAAAGGATGACATTTGTCAGAAGAATGGGGATCTTCCATTCCTGGGGGAATTGCAAGAGAACACAGGTGGCAGTAGTGCACTATGGGACATTCTCCAGGAGGGGGACCTTGCCTGATTTCTATTGCTGTCCTTTTGTCATGGATGTGTTAGATTAACACCAAAAAGTCCTAGTAACTGAGAGTGTATTTATGTCTCTTCCTGTTGTACAGTCTGAGAAAAGACTCTTAGGTTGAGATCCTTTCCAAGAGAAGTTGCTTATGTTTTTTACTTTTATTATGTCTTCAAATAGAGACCTTTAAGTGAGTAATTCGCCTGCAAGGAGCCAGAAGGATCCTGCTTTCTGACACTTAGAAAGTGATAGTTGAAATTTTGATGAGCCAAAATGTAACAGTAGATTTTACTCTTAGCTAGAGTGATTTGAATGCTGATGACTACAACATTATTTGGGATGAAGACTTACACATTACATAGATCCATATGTGCATATACATAGCATTTTAAAACTGTTACTTTGTATGCTGTGTTTTAACTTTTTGATGAGTTCTTGCCACCAGAAAAACAACAAACATTGAATTCTTTTTTTTCTGTTACAGCAAGAATTAACGCTGGAAACATGCTTTACCGTTTTATTAGAAATAGTGTTATGTTGATTACCTTGATTAATGGATATCTACATTTATTGCCTGAGGAAAATAGAACATTATATCTCAATACCTTTTTCAGTTACCCTTCAGGGATAGTCAACATCCCTGTGATATTTTTTGGTGAGTGTAGGACAGACTATTAGAAAAGTCTTGCGCTGAATTATTACTTGTTATGTTGGTGACTTTCCTTTCCCTGGAGTGAGGAAACTGGCATTCTCGCTATGCTTATTATTTGTCAGGACTGATACTAAGCTCTCTTTACATGTGCTATCTTATTTTGTCCACATCTTTCCATAAATATTACCTGCCCAAGTACAGCTTTGAAGGCTCAACACTTTTCATTCTATAGAAACCTAACCTTCAAGTTTTATCTAACAGGAAAATATTTTCAATGGGTTCCTGTCTTAGTTACTCCTCCCAATTGCAGAAAAAAAAAAAAAAAAAAAAATACCCGATGTCCAACGTTAGAGAAAAAGGGCTTATTTATTTAGCTCCTAGTGTGTGGCTGTTTCAGTACATATTAAGCTGGCCCCAAGGCAGGATAGTGTGTCAGAGGAGCAACAGTTGGTGGTATGGTGGGAAACTGCAAAAGCATCTAGAACTAAAAAGGGGAGAAGAAAGAGCCTCTTTCCCTCTCTTATGCTGTATGTCGCCTGGGGCGAGTCTAGCAGTCACATCCATAACCCCAGCATCAGACCATAGATCAAACTCAAAATCTAGTAGACACAAACCATAACAGTTCCATTATTATTCAGTAAGCATTCTCTTGAAAAACACCTTTGATTTGTTATTTAGGATTAGATTTGATTGGAACAGCATGTCTTCAAAATGATTTGAATGTTTTCTAAGAAGCTTCCATCGTATTTTAAAACTGTTTCATTTTAAAATTCATTTATTTTCAGCAATGTTGTACTACTAGCAAATAAAAATAAATGTAAGGAAAATAAACCCAGATTACCACTTCAATTTAGATGTGTTATTTGTGCACATATTGCATGTTGATAAGCGGATGATTGCATGCCTTTCAGCTGAAATGGTAATGACAACAACAGACTGTATAGTTAAGGGTTTGGTGGGATTTGATGAAGAGACCACCAGGTAGAGGCTCCAAAGACTTGCCTCCTAGGTCCTGCTCCTTCATTCCTTTCAGTCAGTGGAGAAGTTGGAAGTCAGTTCAGTCTTCTGACCTCAGTTTTCTCATCTGTAAAGTGAGAGTGTTGTGGTAGAACGTACCTGATCCTTCTTGTACCAGTCCAGAGGTCTGTGATATAGCTATTTGGGGAGGGAGTACTTTTTATTTAGAGAGTCAGGTCATTTTATGTTTCCCAAACCTATCCTATTACCACTGCTTTGGCCAGTATTTTTTTTTTTTTTTTTAAGCTATTTGGTACAGGGTCTCACTACGCAGCTCAGACTCGTAGTGATCCTCCTGTTTTCAGCCCCTGCAGTGCTGGGTTTACAGGCGCTCACCACCATGTGTGGTCTCAGTGGCTGGCTCATCACTCCCCAGGGATGGGGCTGGCGTGGCATGTGGTGCCAAAGATCAGACCTGGTCAGTCCCTGTGCTTGCCAAAGCAGGCACTTAGTCGCTGAGCCCTTTAGCCACTATTCTTGCTTTGAGTGCCAATTCCTATCCATCTTTTAATTTTCATTTGCTATGAACTGATTGTCATAAAATTAATTCTGTGGCTCTATCAGCCTAGCTTAGAGATACAATAGCATTTAGATTTGGATAAAACACATTTGACACTTTGGGGGGCATTGTCATACTGGGAACTGAACTGAGGGTCTTTACATTTAGCTACATCTTCAGCACTATTTTATTTTGACGCAGGGTCACACGAAGTTGCTAAGTTGCCCAGGCTGGGGTTGAATTTGCAGTCCTGCATTCCAGAGAGGGGGATTACAGTATGTGCTGCTCTACCTGGTTGGTACTTGTAGAGCATCTTCTGAAGGGAGACTAAGTGCTTCCTTGGTTTCTGGAGTAAGGTGATCATTTTCACTGAGTGTTAGCACAGTCAGTGAACTGGTTGGCTCATGCCTGGGGTGGGCTACTGAAGTAGCAGGAGAGGCTTCTTGGGTGCATCTCTGTGATATCATTGATGGGGTCACCACCCTTCCCTGCTTACTCCCCGCTCCCAGGCTATGATGATGGGGTAGAGAGCAAAGAAAACCAATCCTGTTTAGTGTTTTCCGTACATTGTTTAGTGGATGCTGACAATACTTAGCCTCATTAACCTTTAAGGAATAAGGGAAAGAGTAGCAGGAGTTCTTACCCTATTTCAATAATAGACAATAAGTGGACAATGATGCTAGTGCTTCTGATCATAACCAGGTTCCAGGATTCTTGGAGCCTTGTGAGGAGTGGGCCAGTAATTCCAGATACTGGATAAGAGCTTTGGGATAGGGGAGCAGAGTAATCTATGATGATGGGGAGAAGAAGTCAACTCATCATCACTTGGCAAGAACTAGGAAGCCTGGATCAGTGAAAAGCTTTGGAGGTCTTTGGGAGTTAGAGTTACAAGAGACACTCTCTCATTGTATGTTACTGATTTCCATCATGTTTGAATCTGAGTCCTCTGTAATGGGCATATATTACTTTTATTTATTTATTTTTTTCTGTATTTAGAACAGGATCTTCAGGGTCTAACAACATAGCTCGGATGACTCGTAGTGATTCTCCTATTTTCAGCCTCCCAAAGTTCTGGGATTACAGGCACGTGCCACTATGCCCAGTCTCATTTGCCCTCTCTGTGCCCTGTGGGCATGCTGTGATCGAACCCCAGCCACGGCGCTCTGCCTAAGCAGGCCCTTTACTGTGCTGGCCCTTATTTTTATAATTAGAAGGAATCCCATTGCATCATTTATTGGTACATAAAATATATAGACTTACAAGAACAAAGACAAGACAACGTGGAAAAAGTGGGTGGTATGGGTATACAGAGTAGAGCTCTTGTTTGGTGTTGGTGTCTGGCCAGGGAAACAATTTCAGGTTGAAACTAAAATTAGCCATTTTGGTCCTTTTGCTCTTTTTGAAACTTGGCAAAATTTTGTCTGCCAGGCAATACCTGAAGTTTTTGAAGTAGCATTCTACTGGCAAGTGTTCTTCAGGAATGTTTGGGGTGGGAGGAAGAGTGATTTTTTTTTAGTTTTGTTTTAACTGAAAAACTGGAGCTTTGGAACTGAGCTAAAAAAGAAAAGTGTACATTCCAGAGAATGAGATTGGCGAGAATTTTCAGAGTTCCACAGAAAAAGGGGAGTGCCATTGTTGAAGAAGGCAGGCTTGGCATTGTGGCATTTCTGAAATTGCTGTCCTATACATCAGATCTTAATTTCCATATGGTGTAAGAAGTCACTCTACATAGATAAAAGTTATGTGAAAAGCACAGTGCTTGGCCTCAGGACCCATTGAAGTTTTCATTGTCCTGATTACAGTGATAATGATGGTAATAGACTGACTATTTCATTAGAGTTCAGATACAAAGATGTTTCCTTTTTCATGAGATTATACCTGTCTGATTCTTGGAAGGTTCTTTTAAGAAGTAATGGGAATATTTTCATTTGGCAGCTTAATGGTCCATGAAATTGGTAAGTCTGAGAATCTGGGCCTTAGCTGCAGAGAGCTTGCCCGCGGGGTTGAGTTGAGTGCTAGGGCTCAGGCCAAAGTGTGGAGATTGTGGGTGGTGAGCCTTCCAGGAATGTGGAGTCCTTGGGAGAGACACAAGAGTCCCAGGAGCAGTGAGGGAGCTCATTTGGAAAGTGTCCTGGGAAAGAGTATTTTTGAATTATAGCCTAAGGATGACAAAAAAGTGCCAAGATGAAAAAGGGGATCTGAGAGAGCAGAGAGGGCAAAGGACAGAAATGCGAATTTCAGCAGGCAGGCTTGGAGACTTATCTTGGCATCCTCTGTGTGCAGGCTTCTTTCTGCCAAGACAGCACACTTCAGCAGTTTAGAGTTGTGCTTCTAGGAAATGCTGTTGTGCTCAAAGCCCTAGGACCAAGTGTTGTGTAACAGCTAGCTTGGTCCAGGCTCTGCCCAGCAGTGTGAGCCTGGAGTGGCTGGAAGAAGCCCAAGAAGGGTTTGTGCTCAGTAGCTGCTGCTTACTTTTAGTTTTGGTTGCTT
>PVKA01039786.1:0-19205 GCA_004027165.1 Ctenomys sociabilis
TTCCTTCCTTCTTCCTTCCCTCCTTCCTTCCTTCCTTCTTCCTTCCTTCCTTCCTTCTTCCTTCCCTCCTTCCTTCCTTCCTTCCTTCCTTCCTTCCCACAATTGCTGCAGCACTCACTGTGCAGCTTATTCTCTGGAGCCTCCTTCCCGCGTTTCTTGCCTCCAGCCAGTCTTTCTTTCAGTCCAATCTGCTTTCAGGTTAGTCTTCCTCCAGCATGGTTATGTGCTGAGTTCACCACTCTTGTCCAAAATTTGTTTTTGAGATTGATCATCTGTGTGTAGCCCTGGTTGGCTGCACTAGTACATGCAACTGTCCAGAGGGCATCTTCCCTAGGAGGTCGCATTAGACATTTCAAACCTTGCACCTCTGGGATGGAAATCATCATCCCCTCCCTGCTTCTTACCTGAACCTGCAGCTTCCTCAGCAATGCCCTGAGTGGCCGAGTGGCCTGCAGAGGACAGAAGCACCAAGCAATCCTGTGTTGTGCTCACCCCAGCCCCAGCCCAGGGGATTCTGCTGAGTTCCTAGAGACCCAGCAGTCCCTGCCTCATTGTAGGGCTGGTGGAGATCGAGAGAGGGGTGAAGAGAGCACAACTGCACAGGACAGAGTCCTGACCTGGCATGAATCTAGCCTGGCAAGATAGGATAGGGCAGTGGATAACCTTTCTCCTTGTTTTACAACTATCAGAATCTAATCTTGAGGTCCTGCCCGGATTATGTTATGTAACCCTCATCGTGCCCCCCCCCCCCGTGTGCGACCCAACCTGTAGGCACTACTATGACATCAGATTTCCCTCCTGTTTATACCTGACAGCGGGAATCATTCATCTAAATGGATCATCTCAGGTGTTTCCTTTACAGCAATGGAAGCTGATTTAAGTACTTTCTGTTCACTAGGGTTGAATAGCATTTTCAAGTTGGGTTCTCACAGTCTTCTGAATTTGTGTGGCTGTTTCCACTTCCTGTTGACCATTGTTAATCTCTCCTTTTCATCTAAACTTCAAAATACATTTGTTAATATTCACAAAACAACTTTCTGGATTATTGACAGAGATTGAGCTCAGTGCACAGATCACATTGAGAAGAAGAGACACTTCTGTCCTAGTGACTTCTTACCCACAAGCATGGAGTCGCTAAGTGTTTCTGCAGTTCAGTGCTGCTGGGAACTGAGCTGGGGGAAGGGTGGCCTGTCTGCCCTCCTAATTTGGCCTGAGTTTCAATCTAGTAAGATTTCCATTTTTCTGGGCTATTTTGTTGTAGTGACAGCAGATTGACAGAACAATGCCCTATTAAGGGCCCAAATGGAGCTTTTGCACCCTACCCCATACCCCTCACCACTGCAGTGCATCATGTGGTCCCAGCAACAAACACCTGAGTAACACCCAATCTTCACATCTACAATGAAATGGATACCACAGCACTTCACTTTTCTTTCAGGGTATTTTAAGTGGCATTGTGTTTTTAAGTTCAAATTCTTGCATTCATTTATGATATGTAAAAAAGCAATTGAGTTTTGAGTTTGGCATGGTAGAATGTAGGAGACCCTCCAGGTTCTGGTCTTGGTCCAAGAAGTCAGTATTTTTAATCCCAAAGATATGTTATTGGAATCCTATCAAGTTAATTCCAATCTACTACTTTCAATGCAACCCACAGAGAAAGTAAAAACACTAAAACTTATTTATAAAAATTGGGGATCCAAGGGGCCCTAAGTCCAACCATGAAGATGACTTTCCAGAACAAAGAGGCTGACGTAGGCCCAAACCCAGGTTTATACAGTGGAGGAGATGCTTGAGGAGGTATACAAATATAGATATGAGACAAAAGCCTAATTTCCCAGAAGAGCAGGGAGAGCTGCTGGGCTTGTAAATTCCCAGCAAGCTGAGATTCAGGGCTGCAAGTAACAGCTTCTCCTTCTGGTGCCCTGTTCTTTGATTCCTTGTTTGGAATGTTATCAGCTAGCATTTGTGTGAACCTAGCGTTAAGCAAATGGTGGAAGTCAGTAAAGATAGTAGTTTGTATTCACTTAAGTAATTATGCACATTCCTTAGCCTGCCTTCAGCCCTCAATAAATGTGAGATGCTTCTGAGGCTCTGGACTCACTTGGAGAGAGACTAATCTCAGTGAGACCTCTGAAGCTATTTTCATCACATCTTCTCCTCATTTCTTTCTGCACCGACCAATACATACAACAGGTGGTGTGCAACCCGGGGCATGGAAGACAACCAGGAGTGAGTTAAGAGAGGCCTGACCAGGTGGGAAAAGTACACCCAGATTAGGGGAGACCACTGGGGAAAGCTCAGAGTAATGGGAAACTCTGCTTCAGTAGAAAATGGGTATGCACATCTTATTCGAACATTACTCAAAGGAGGTGGAGTGTGAAAACAAAGGGTTTCCAGAAATTGATTTCACTTATAAAAAGGCATTGTTACTGGTTTCAGCCTAAGAGAAAGGGTGCTTTAAACCTAAAGGCTTGGAAACAAGTTATAAGAATGCTGAATCATGCTCATCAAAATGAGGAACCAATTCCTCTTCATGTATGGTCTCTTTGTAGTTTGATTAACTTTGGAGCCTCAGAAGAGTCTAAGAAATAATTGAAAAGGTCAGTTTCAGATGATGATATTGCTAAATCTCAAGAGCAGCTTCCGCACAAATATGAATCTGCACTTGAGAACTTTTTAAGACCTCTGCCTTCCTCACACTCGAATGCAGAGACTAGGGTAGCAAAAAGGGCAAAAACGGAGCAGGGGCCTCTGTGGTGCATAATTATGATAAGGTTGCAGCCACTCAAGACACCCTACATGGAGGCGCTTCCTGGAATACCAAGAGGGTTGGTCCTTTAAATTTTTCGATGCTCTGTAATGGGAATGACTCTGACAAACTGGGTTGTGAAAGGTCATTATGACACTGCAAACCATCTCCTCAGAATCTGAGGATTTGGAGGATGTAGAACAAAAGGAAACTAAGAATGAGGTAAGGCAATTATCACAATGGCTTTCTAAATTGATTGAAAAAAATGGAGGTCTCTACCTGCAGCCCCGCCATCTCAGTTCACAAAACATCAGCCTCTACTGCCATCCCTTCTAATTCTCCATATGAGGATCAAAGGAGAAAAAGGAATCCCCCATCAAAGTTTACAGATGTGTGATATCTCAGGCTCTTATGCAAGGGAGACAACAGGGAGATCCTGAAGCTTATTCTGCCCCTTTGGGCATTTTACCTGTGGTGGTTCAACAGCACCCACTAAATGATCAATTTCCCCAGGGGTATGTACAATGGTAACACCACCCTCTGGCATTCAAGGTTATTAAAGATTTAAAGCAGGCTGTCACGGCCTATGGTATGCAATTAATCTATGTGGTTGGATTAATACAAGGATTAGCAAATGAACATAGATTAATTTCTCGTGATTGGGAAGTTTTGTGGCATACAATTTTGGGGGCCAAGCCAATATTTGCAGTTTAAAACTTGGTGGAAAGATGAAGCAGATGTTCAAGAGAGGGTTAACAGGGGACAAAATCCCCCAGTTCATGTTTCATCAGATCAACTCACTGGGTCAGGGACCTGGCTTGGTATGCAAGCCCAGTTGCAGCATGATGATGGGCTACTGGGCAAGCTCATATTTGTTGCTTGAGGACATGGGAAAAGGTGGAAAGGCCAGGGGGTGCTCAAAAATCATTTGCTAAGTTTCTCCAATCTAATAATGAGCTGTATGTGGATTTGTCTCCCAATTAAGGGAGGCTATACACAAAACAGTGAGAGCACCAGATTTGAGGAAATTATTGTTACAGTCTTTGGCTTTTGAGAATGTAAACACCAAATGTCAGAAAGCTCTGCATCCCTAAAGGCACAGAGTGCATCTTTGGAAGAACATATTAAGGCTGTAGTGATGTTGGCTCAGAGCCATACAAAGCCAATTTATTGGTAGTTGCAAAAAAGACTTTATTAAAGTCTTTTTTAAAACAAAATCATACCAAATGTTTTAAATGCGGAAAGATGATGGGTCATACGAGAAAGATTGCAGAAAAAGACAAGATGAAAAGAAAAAAGGAGATAAGAATAACAAGACTGCTCCAGGAGCTTGTCTGAGATGTGCAAAAGGTAAACATTGGGCCAATGAATGCCGCTCCAAACTTGATAAGCATGGCCAACCTTACAATTTCGGGGGAAACTGGAGAATGGGCCCATCATCCAGGACTCAGAGATAAACAGTACAGAAACCCACAGTTTCCATTGGCCAGCCCAAATTTCAATCAAATGCACAATCACAGATCCTTTCTATGCAACCCCCCCAGAAGTGAAAGCAGAGCTTTAGATCTGATGGCTGTGGAAAATAAGCTTTTGCTCCAAGCTTGTGGAGTTTATAAAATTAAAACTGGAGTTTTCAGCCCTATTCCAAAAAACACTGAAGCGTGGTTTGTACAAAGGAGTACTATTATTACCCAAGGTGTTTTTGTACATTTGGTAATTGTTGATAGTGATTATGAAGGTGAAATATTACTTATGATATCTACTACTAAATCTTTTCAAATTAAAACTTAACTGGTTATTAAAAATAGAAGTCAGCTTCTTTTTATTATGCTTATTAAAACTCATTGCATTGCCTGGCCCTATTGCCATCAGGAAATAACAAGTTTTGTAAAAAAAAAAAAAAAAAAAAAAAGGGTTCTTTTAAATTACAGTTGGTTTCAAGTGATGGGGTGCCTCCAGGGGAAAAGTGAGATCAGGGAGGGCCCAGTGTTCCCATCCACTCCCATCCTAGGTTGACCCAGCTAGGCATCTGCAAGATAGGTTCAGCTGCAGAAGCTGTGTTCCTGGTGATAAGTAGGTGGGTCATGACCATGACACATTAGCATTGGCCGTGCTAGCGTGGCTGGCTTCTTGAGTTCTTAAGGCTCAAGATAGTACTTTAGAAGGCAATGTGGACACACACACACACCAAAAAAAACCCTCTGTAGGTACTGAGACCATGAATCTGCCCCTAGAAGTGGGCCAAAACACCTATCAAGTAAAATCAACCAGAAATAACCCCAGTGCTAAATGGTCTGCAGGTTTTGTTTGCTGTTTATACAAAGAAATTGAAAGTTATAATTCTGTCCACACAAACATTGTTTAAAGCACACAGATTTAAATTACTAAAATAAAGTCGGTTAAAAAATAAAAATTAATTAAAAGAAAAACATTCTAAAGGGTTTTCAAATACAAATGTGGATGGCCTCCAGGTAGGGCAGCTACCAAGGTGAAAGATTACTGACCCCGCATATTTTAAGACTATTTAAAATTCCTTTAATTTTTAATATGCTTGATTGCTTTACTGTCATAAATTAAAAATGGCATTAAAAATAGGGCTTTGATATTTTACAAGCAAAAATAAAGTTTTAAAATAATGTGTAAAATCCATGGGGTTTAAACAGTTGCATGATTTTGACATCTGATTTAAATAATAAAAGGCCTAGTGGTGGCCTCCAAAGGCCACTATAGGATCAAATTCTCTTAAAGCACAGGAGAGTTAATCCTGCCAACTTCACTTGTGAATATCTATCATTAAATTTTTATACTTTTATAGCAACAGAAAGATTAACCAGGTAAGAGAAAAAAGGCCAAGAAGGGTCCTTTGGAAAGATCTCCATACTGGACAATGAAAGGGACCCAGTCCACAACTAACCTGGGGCAAAGGGTGTGCTTGTGCTTTTCAGAGAATGCTAACTGACCTACTTGGGTACCAGAGAGTGCTGTCAGGCTGTACCGTGGAGCCAGATCTAAAGAAGAACTTGACAGCAACCAGGCTAGATCCAGCCTGGGGCCTATTCAAGGAACTGACCAAATGGAAATATAAGGTCTCAATAGGTGATAAAATATGTAAAAGTAATTGAGTTAAATTTTTTTCAGTATTGACAAAAAATACAAAATATACACATCAGTTATAGATTAAAAATTTCATCCCTTCCAAGTTTTTCTAATAAAAGATCTCTAATAATTGATGAATAACAAAGTTTGATTAGTCTGCTTATAAAATTTCTAAAGCCTGTAATACAATTGCTATAATTTAATTTGGCCAAATGTTTGAGTGCATTCTTTATTTTTTAAGGGGTTTATGTGTTTGTGTATTTATGCATTTGTGTCTTTCAATGAACAGCTGTTCCTTTTTTGATAATAATTTGTTCTAATATAATTTGAGATATAGAGTTAAAATCATGCTTTTTCCTGAATTAACAGTCTTAAGATGATATTAAAACTGATTTATACACAATGCATCATAAGGTTTAAGCTAATTAAACAAAAATTCCTTAGAATGAAAAAAATTATTAAGAGAGGAGTCCAACTGATGAATAAGAGGTATGGCCTACCTTTTTATTCATTAATTAGGAACTCCCAATAATTTCAATAGTCTCTCTGGAGACACCCTGATTAATAGATAATTGGTTAAAAGACAAAGTTTTTCAAAAAAATGTTACAGTAAGGCTTTTTCTTTAGAGATGGTTTTGATACAAAACTAAGTTAAACAAAGGTTTTCATATGAGTATGATAATTCACTTTTTTTTTTTCTCTCTTTTTGAGACAGGGTCTCACTAATGCAGTTCAGGCTGGCCTTAAGCTCACTTTGTAGCTCAGGCTGGTCTCGAATTCACAACAATCCTCCTACCTCAGCCTCCCAAGTGCTGGGATTACAGGCATGCGCCACCATGCCCAGCTAATTCACTATTGTTAATCTCATGCTATATTAAGTATTTATGATTGTAGACATACAGGTCTTCCGAAATATAAAACAAAGATTGTTTGTTGGCATAAGACTTTTTCTCAAATTCAAACTAATGCATTTTATAAAAACTTGCGAGATATGTCTAAATTAAAGGTGACTAAGTAAAAAATAATTTGTGTATTAAACAGAGATGATTGGTTAAAAATGTGTCAAAGCAAAACAAAAATATTTAAAGTATGTCATAAAATGTCATCAGGAGTGTTCTCTATGGTTTTGATTTCTAAATTTTTACAAAAAATGTGTCTGTTAATATTCTATAGAGACTTAAATATTAAAGTATCCATTGGCAACTACGAAATGAGCTAATAAAAACTTTAAAATGCTTATTAATCAAAAAGGGTGAATAGTATGGGAATAGATATAAATATACCTAGGTTAATGGTACAAAAAGCAGCCGGGCGTGGTGGCGCACGCCTGTAATCCAGCACTCGGGAGGCTGAGGCAGGAGGATTGTTGTGAGTTCGAGACCAGCCTGAGCTACGAAGTGAGCTTAAGGACAGCCTGAACTGCATAGTGAGACCCTGTCTCAAAAAGACAAAAAAAAAAAAAAAAATGGTACAAAAAGCTTTATTTACATCAAATTTTCAAAAAATACCTGCCAGACCTGCTGCAGACTGTCACTGGAAAAACACACTAGAGAAATGATTTGGGTGCCAGCTCGATGTGTAAAACCCAGAAAATGAGTAAACGTAAACATTTGATATAGACCCTTAAATGAAAAGACTCAACTTAAATAGGACACTATTGAGACAGCCACTTCCTAAAACCCAACAAGCTCGATTACCTACTTGGGGACAAATTTAAAAACTCACATAGGAGGTGAGAGGAAGCTTGGAAAAACACACCAGGAAAAAAATAGTACGGACTTGTTTCTTACTGTGGTGGCTTTGTCTTTTTGAGACAGGGTCTCACTATGCAGTTCAGGCTGGCCTTTTATCACATTTTGTTTGTTTGTTTGTTTTTGGCAGAACCAAGGGTTGAACTCAGGCCTTTGCCAGGGAAGCGCTTATTCCACTGAGCCATCTCCCAGGCCCCTGTTGTCACTCCTGGTAAGTGTTGAAGGTAATTTTAGTTATTGGGCTTACATTCCAAATCCACGATTCTGCTATCACCACTCAATAGAATTCACTGGTGGGATGCTACTATAACCATATATGTTAATGAAAGCTCCTGGCTACCCAGCCCTTATGACGCCCGGTGACCAGCAGTGCCAGCAGAAGAAGGAACCATAATTCCATTTTATGAGATTGGAGTAGAAGGCTGGCCTATACTCCATAAAATTGGGAATGGAGTTCATTGCTTATCTATAGTAAATAATAACACTGGGGGTAATGAAGGAAAAAAGAAACTTTTTCTTCTCCAAGGAAAAACTTTTAAAGGTATAGCTGCTGATGGAACTTTTCCAAGGCCAGATCTGACACCCTGCCAGAATACCAATGTTGCTTATCTCAGTGACTGGATACATTGGGAAGTCTGTAGAGGAGATGCAGCCCGGGTGTTGGTTAATACTTCCTATGGAAGTGAGCCCTTATGGATCTGCCCAGACAGTGGAGGGAAGTAGTTAAGATGAAAATGGAATGTCAGTGATGAGATTTATACTAGCAGTAAAAATGCCAATGATACAATAATGTGGCATGGAAGAGGAATGTCCCCTTGTGTCCCTCATGTTTCTGGGGGGACAATTCAACATCATCTTTGGAAGTTAGTTACCTCATTATACAATATGTCATCATGGAAATATTATATATGGAGGAATCAATCCTTGTATAATTTAATTCTAAAATTTAAAAGGAACACAATGCATTTTGCTCAGGCATTCATTCTACTCCCTTATCTATTGCTTATAGGACCTAGTTATTGGAACCCTTCTAACTCTACATTACATGCCAGAATTGTTCTTATATACATGTCTAAATTCTTCAACTAGCCTTAATTTTTCTAGGGATAGCATCCAGATAGGACCAGAATTTGGCTTCCTGTACAACTACATCACCCATGGCTGTCCTTCCATGATGCTGTTCCAACATTTGCTGGAGGTGTTAAACAAGAGAACAAAAAGAATGATTGAACTTGTGATAGCCGTAATTTTAGAAATAATAGCCTTCACAGCCACAGCTGCTACAGCAGAAGTAGCATTGAGCCAAGGTGTATGGACTGTTCAGTTTGTGCAGCAGTGGCACAAGGACTCAAAACAATTATAGACTTCTCAAGGACACATAGATTCAGGGTTAAATGCTAAGATAAATGATTTAGAGCAAGCTGTTGTTATGCTAGGAGATCAAATTGTTAATCTACAACATCAACTTCCTTTAAAATGTGATTGGAATACCTCTTCATTCTGAGTAACTTTAACTCCTTGGAATCAAACTCATTTCTCATGGGAAAATGTAAAAAGACATTTATTGCATTGTGGTAATATTACCTCTGAGATCCTGTCTCTTCAACAATATATTGATAATACTTTTGCAAAACAATTGTCAGAATTGCACTGATCTGTTGCAAAGCATCTCTAATGGCAATGAAAACCTTAATCCTTTTCATGTTACTCCATGGTTTATTGGAAGTGTGGTCGTGATTTGTCTATGTTGTCTCTGTACTATTTGTATATCCTGCTTATCCCGGTGACAAGGAGGAGTTGGGCAACCAGCCATGGACCAAAAATCTACAGTCCTCACTCTGATGCTTCAAAAACTTTCAGCATAAAAATAAAAGTGAGGAATTGTAGACAGATGAGACAAAAGCCTAATGTCCCAAGAGAGCAGGGAACAATAGAACCCAAGGAGAGATGCTGTCTCTCACTTGTAAATTCCCAGCAAGCTGAAATTCAAGGCCCCTCATAACAGCTTCTCCTTCTGGTACCCTGTTCTTTGACCCCTTACGGGGATGTTATCAGCTAGCATTTGCATGAACCTACTGTTGGGCAAATGGTGGAAGTCAGTAGAGATAACAGTTTGTGTTCACTTAAGTAATTATGCACATTCCTTAGCCTACCTTTACTCCTCAATAAATATGAGATGCTTCTGAGGATCTGGGCTGACTTGGAGAGAGACTAATCTCAGTGAGACCTCTGAAGCTCTATATTCATCAGGTCTCCTCATCATTTTTTTCTGGCACCGACCCATGACATACAACAAGGAGGAATGACTGAGAATTTGGGAAGTAGGTGAGTACTGTGAGCTGAGCGAGATGGGTGTCCTACATTGACTTCTGCAATATGCAGAGAAAGTGGTCCACATTATGCTATTGAGAGTAACTAATGTTTTGGGGTAGGTGCTTCAGCTCTGATTTAATCCTTCAAGCCTTAGGAAGTAATAGCCTCCGTCTCAAGGCTCTATCCCAGCTGGCAGCATGGAGCATTGACTCTTCATCCTGCATGGACCCTGCTCACATTAGACAGCAGCAGGTGTAGGTTACCAGGGAAGCACGCATTTCAACTTCAAAGACTATCACTAGCATCTCAGCTAAACCAATATACATTGCTTAAGGCCAATTGAAAGGATAAAGAGAAGTCCTAGCCAGCTCTGTATATATTAATCCAAGGAAACAGGGTCAGGCTTAGTTAAAATAGAGACTATCGCTCTTCTTTCAAGGAGAGCTGTTCAAGTGGTCCTCCATAGTAGAACACTTGTGAAATTCAAGAATTCAGGAGGCTGAGGTAGGGCGATTATAAGTTCTAGGCCAGCAGTATTTAGTCAGCAACATAGAGAGACTCTGGCTCTAATAATACCAACAAGCCTCCAGTATTTTTCTGTATGAACCTTGTACCCTTAGGTAACCTCAGTGTCTGTAAACCACACATAGACATGTTGATTCCATATATATATCTAGAATCATTAGAAGCGTTGTATATGCTGGGCTTGGTGGCTATGCTTGGAATTCACCTTCAGGAGGCAAAGGTTAGCAGATTGCCAAAGGGTCTAAGCCAACCTAGAAAACCTGGTGACTTTTACAGGCCAATCTAGGTCACCTACTGAGAGCCTATCTTTTTTTTTTTTTTAAAGGCATTGGAAAACTGTTAATTTAGCATAAATCCCCTAATTTGCCTTTGGCTTTCCCCTTCATATTGAAAGGTCGCTTCACTCATGATTTCCTGTTTTTAAGCCTTGCTGCTTTTTAAAATTATGTCTTCTTTCTCCTCAACATTCAGTGGAGTTGCAGGACCCCTAAATGCTTGCTGTCCTCAATCTACCCACAGCCATTGCCATGCACTCCGCAACCATCAATGCCATCTGGCTTTACCTTCAACTTTCCTTCCTTCATTCTTTTTTTTTTTTTTTTTTTTTTTTTTTGAAGAGGGAATCAAACTCATGACCTTGCCCTGTCAGGCAGGTGCTTACACCTCTGACCTATACATTTTTATGAGTCATTGATTATCTGCTTCAGGCTGGGTTTGAGGAATGTTGTCACACAAAGGAAAATTTGTCCTCTGTAAATATGGATAAAGGTACAATTAGAAACAGAAGAAGAAAAGTCTAGAGTCTCATCCACACTGCAGAAGTGGGGCAGAAGTTTTAAGAGATGGGGGAGAACCCTATGAAACATGCAAATTTCATTAGATGAACTTCAATCAGCTGGATTTCTGTTCAAAAGTCTACTGTGGGACCAGAGAAGGGCTCCAGGGATTTTTACAAGAGACTGGGGTCTGCCTGATTAGTGGTGCAGAAAATACCTGAAGCTTCTAGTAAAAGTTTGGTTCCTTGGAACCCTTTGAACCTTTGCAACAGGAGGATGTCATGAAGCTGGATGTCAAGGATGCCATGGGGAGTTACATACAGGTGTCTTCCTTAGGAACCATCATGGTCATTCTCATCAGGAACAGAGCAGAGGTCAGCCTTCCAGACAGCAGATCTGGTGGGGACTGGCTGCCACAGGACTCTGTTGAGTGAGCACAAGTGTTACCATTATCTGTTCCCCCCACAGGCATGACTTTCAGGGAGGGGAATTCACAGGAAAATATTGCTCAAGATTGGTTTTCTTGTGAGTTCTGCTTTCTCGAAGGAGTACACATCTGCTAAGAGGCATGATTCTCTCTCTTGGAGCTCAGAAAATACCTTCCACTGCCCAGCAAGCAGTACAGATCAGCTGGGACGAACAAGAAGAAAAAGATTCCTGAGACCTTCAGAGGACTCAGGAACCCAGCACCAATATCTGACAAGAGGGGTAACCTGAGGGATGGGATGCACTGGGCATGGAGATGGCTGGGAGGAGGTGGTCAGAGACAAAGGTCAGCATCTCAGGAGGAAAGGGGTAGTGCCAGGTTTCGGCCTGCAAGAGATAACTCAGCGGACAATGGGACTGCTCAGGCAAGTGCACAGACCCAGGCTCGATCCCTGGAACCTTATGCCATGCCCGCCCTGCCCCCAGGCCGGCTGAGCCAGCAACAGAGACTGGCATGGTGGTGCACGCCTGTAATCCCAGCACTGGGGAGGCTGATATCACGAGAATCGCTACAAGTGGAAGCTGCCTCATGAGACTGTGTACCAAATACAAAAAAAAAAAAGTCATGTTTGTGAAGTGAGGGTTACTGAGTGCAGGAGCACAGATCAGAATGGAAATGGGTGTGCCGCTCACAGGAGAGGGCTGCTCATATCACATTGTTTTCACTGCAGCTTGAGATTATGTGAGTGAGATTTTTAAAAGAAATTTGAAATATTTAAAAGCAAAACAAGATGATAAGTAGTAAGGCTTAATAACCTTGCTCTTCTGTTTCTACTCTTTGCTTGCTCTTCCTTTTCCTCCTCAGAAGAGATGGTGCTACTCCTGCGATCTCCTCTCCTGCTGCTGTTGGGCCTACTGGGGCTACAGTGTTCTCTTTGGGCTCAAACCCCTTTTCAGAAGTTTCAAATTCAGCACATACAGCCAAACCCTCAACCATGTGACCAGGCCATGATTGCTGTCAACAACCTTACAAAGAAGTGCAAGCCTACAAACACCTTTCTGCACAGCGCTCTCCAGAATGTGATCGATGTCTGTAAACTGCCTAAGACACACTGCAAAAACGGCCAGCACAACTGCCACCAAAGTGTCCATCCTGTGAATATGACTGACTGCAAGTTCATTAGTGGCCGGTTTCCTAACTGCCAATACACTGATACTCACATTGCCAAAAACTTCATTGTGGCTTGTGACCCACCTCAGCCCAGTGACCCTCAGTATCCCCTGGTTCCTGTGCACTTCGATCGAATTGTCAAAAATTTGGATCAGTTTTTGTCTGTCATGACAGGCAGTTTCTATTAGTTTCTTCTGCTTGTTCTGTTTCTCTCCTTTTCCTTCATCATCTCCCTTTTGGATTTTCTTTTTCCCACAAAAAAAAAAAAAAAGGGGTGAAGGCGCTGGGAGAATTAGAGAACCAGGATACTGTAGCAGACTTGGGACTGAGTTTAGGTGAATAGTTCCTTTGTGCTTGGAGATCTGCCTATGTTGGAGTCAAACAATGTGGAGAAGGGGAAAGTTCTGGGCCTTTGTCACTTTCGCCAAAACTCATTGCACTGTATTCTCAGCAATAAAGCAACTTCCTCCTGCATTCCAGTGAGTGTGACTCTTTTTATCACCTCTCAAATCACCTTCCTCCTTGTTTTCCAAGAGTTTTTTTTTTTTTTTTTTTTTTTTTTTTTTTTTTTTTTTTTTTTTTTTTTTTTTTTTTTTTTGTTCGTTTTTGTTTTTGTTTTGTTCCTAGGTTCCAGTAATACTGCTTGGTAGATTGGAGATGGATTCCCAAGTCTTGGGTATATCAAAGGCAGAACGGCAAGTTTACATCCATTGACAAAGGAGAAAGCAACTACATTTTTATATTTTATGGTTATTTTGTTTCATTTTGTTTTATACGTATTTGGTACAGGGTCTCACTACCCAGCTAAGACTCACAGTGATCCTCCTGTTTTCAGCCTCCCCAGAGCTGAGACTACAAGCATGCATCACTATACCTGGTCTCTGGAGTGGGCTCAGCACACCGGGTTCCGGGCCAGCGTGGCATGTGGCACCAGGGATCTAACCACAGTCGCAGCCACTGCTAAGCAGGCGCCGAGGCTGCTGAGCTATCTAGCCAGCCCTATATTTTTTGAAGATGAAGAAAGATGTGCTCAGGTAGCAGGAACAGAAAACGAGTGTCAGCGTGACAAGAAAGTAAGAAGCACAGGGATACATCAGGCTTGGAGTTTTATAGGATGTACACCCTAGCACAGGGGTCTCTCTTGGGATCTCTGGGTAAGAGAGACAGCAGTGATCGACAGAGCCTGGGTCATCTCAGAGGAACGATTCCTGTGTGGGTGTCCCAGAGTTCACTCTGCGTACATTATGCACATGAGGTGCAGTCCAGGTCTGTGAACCTTCAATGAATAAAGTGCGTGAAGATTAGGGCACTGTCTGGTGAGCCTACCCTCCACATGGGGCTGTAACTTATGGTCTGTACCTGTGCTGTCTTTCTCCTCTTCTCTCAGAGCAGTTTAAGGAGGGATGGCCTGGACTGTTGCCCATAGTTAGCTGGTTATTGGGGGAGCGGTGTCTAGTCCAGTGCGCTGCCTGCACTACCCGGGCTTCCTTCAGGTCCCCCTTAGAGCTCAGGCTATTCTTCTGTCCTGTATATCTGTTAGTGCAGGCCAGGAGTCTTCTGTCCCTTCACACTGCTCACGATTGTTTATGTGTCCTGTGAACACAGTGTCCCTTCTTATTTGGAGGTGAAGCAGAGGCCAGAGAGAAAGAGAGACAAAGGAAGAGAAATAGAGACAGAGACAGAGACAGAGAAGGGACAGAGAGATAATCATCCTTTGTCTTTTATTCTTTGTGTTGTCAGGGTACTGGAATTAAATCAGGGAAAGGCTATCATATAACCACAACTGGTTTTGTCATTTGTTTTTATTTATTTTTTAAAAATGTAGGAATAAATTTGGCTTACTTTGGCCTCAAAGGCACAGTCCTCCTGTCCTGACACTCACACTCCCACCAACAGAGATTACAAATATGCCAACTATTTCCAGTGATCCCTAATCCTTTAGTAACTTTTTTGAAATTCTTTTCAAGATATACAAGAAGTTCTCAACAGCAGCTTGAATGGGGAGCAGCCTTTCTTTTCACACTTAGAGAGAAACTTCATGGTGCAGATATTGATGGAGGTGACACAGACCAAGAAAAGACCTGACCTAGAGATTGTTTGTTCTTGTCTTTTTCCTTCTTCTTTTACATCATACAGAAAATGAAATCACTCCTTTAAGCACAGCTGTGTACTGAACTTATTTTATATTTTCTATAATTTTAAGACAATAATAAAATGACTTATTGTATTACTAGCATCCCAGTCTGGGCTCAGACATGCAATCATCCTGCCTCAACCTCCCAGTGTTGGGATGCCAGGCCTGTGCCTCTGTGCCTGGCTTTTTTTTTAAACAGAGCCTCTCTATGCAGACCAGGCTGGCTTGAGCGGGAATCCTGCCTGAAGCTCAGGAGTGCTGGGCCTTTTTGGAAGGACTCGTTGGAGATGCAGCTCCATGTTGGTAGTGCTGGGCTGCGTGCACTGGCTCCTAAATTGAAGAGGGAGAAGCAGGAGATGCTGATGGCCAGCAGGGCACGTGCTCATTTTGTGGCTGTACAGCAGTTAGAATGAGGTTGCTTTGTGGGAAATGGGGAGCAAGGCCAGGCCGTGTCCTCAGGTTTGCTGGAGAAGGAGGCTGCCTACGGGGCTCTCTCCCATGCCACTCTCACTTGTGCCCTGAGGCACAAATAGCTGCAGAAATCCCCACTGCACAGGCACCCCAAGATACACACAGCAAAGCCCAGGGACCTTTTTACATGTTGTTTTCACCATTTGGGGGTAAAAGGGGTGACAAAGGCAAACAAGGTGACTGAGGTTGAGAGGAGCCGCAATTTCCCACCCACACGCACACATGGGAGTCTGGAATTTGCACTCACCAGAGTTCCACATCTCTCAGCATCAGCTCTCCTGGGAGGAGAGTGGCCAAGGGGAATCTCTGCCCACAATAAAGTTTGCCTATTAAGAGAAGAAAGGGGCAGGGAGTTAGGAGGGAAGACACTGAGGCCTCTTGTGTGAGCCAACCCAGTATGAACCATTGCAACACTTACCTGGCCATTCCTGTGCATGGGAGTGAGGTGGCAAGGCTTGGGCACTTCTTATCCTGAATGAGCACTGGTCCTGCAGGTCACACTTGGGAGGGGGAATAAAGATGAACCAAAGACCTTCAGTAAAGGTTGTATATTCACAATGACTGCTGTCCCTGAAAGGGAAGTTTTGGACTGTCAGGGAGATTCCTTGAAAGGATTTACCAGACAGAATTATAAAAGTATGTGCTCAACAGTAGGCTGTGGGCATTGAGCACTGAGGTGTGTCATTTCCTGGCAGTGAAAACATTCATGTTCGTCTTGAGTTGGTGGAAGCTCTAAGAAAAGGTGGCCCATCACTTCCAAAAAGGATGGCCCACTTCATAGGAATGAGCTCACTTTTTCTGTTGGTAACATGTTCTTTGTTTTTCTGTTTGTTTTTTTAGTTGTTTTGTATTGATTTGTTTTTTTTTTTTGTTTGTTTGTTTGTTTGTTTTTTTGCAGGGTCTCACTACTCAGCTCTAACTGGTAGAGATCGTCCTAATTTCAGCCTCCCTAGTCAGTGCTGGTATCACAGGTGTGCGCCACCACACCCAGACTCCCTTACAGGCTCAGAGCACCTGGGGCAGGGCTGGCATGCCATATGGTGCTGGGAATCGAACCCTGGTCCCTGTGCTTGCCTAAGCAGTAACTTAGTATGTTAGCTATCTCACTGGCTTGTACTTTTTTTGTTTGTTTGTTTGTTTAACAGAAGTGTTTTTTGTTTGCTTTTTTGTTTGTTTGTTTGATTTTTGCAGAACCAGGGATTGAACTCAGGTCCTTGCACTTGCCAGGCAAGCACTTACTGCACTGAGCCATCTCCCTGGCCCTTGGCCCATCCTTTGGTAACTTTTAAATAAGCCTTTTTGAATTCTTTCAATGAGCTCCTTTGTCTTTGGATCAGGTTGCTGCACTTTATTAGGCCAATTTATAGTTACAATATTCTGAGAAATGTGGGTTGTGAAGGGTCAGAAAAGAATGAAGCATTGTGAGTTTTCAAGGGAATGCTGGTGTGGGCCACTTGGGGAACTTAGACTGGATCCCGGCATCTGTACTCTTTTTACTTATTAGTACAAGTTTATGGTGAGTAACAAATATAGATGATTTTATATATATATATATATATATATATATATATATATATATATATATATATATATATATATATATATATATATATATATATAGAGAGAGAGAGAGAGAGAGAGAGAGAGAGAGAGAGAGAGAGAAATTGAATAAGATAAAGATATCCAGAGAGCTGCATTCTTTCCCCGTAGTCTGACCTCCTGCTCCAATCTTCATCCATGTCTTGGTCTCCTTACCATTGGCCAATGCCCTTTCCTCCTGGTGACTGTTACATGTCTTTTTTAATGCTCTCTTTTGTATTCTAACTTTCTTCTGTGAGAAACCCTGTGATATTTATGTTTCTGTGTCTGATTTGGTTCCCTTACCTCAAAAAACATTCTTCCTCCCAAAATGACTTCTCTTTGGTAGAGACTTTAGGTATAGATTTCACTTTTCCTTCTCCTGATGGAAGACACATGCAGGGTGTCTCCAAGATTCAGCTACCGTGCAGTGTGCTGCTGTAAGCACAGATATGCATGTGTCATTGTCTTCAACTCTTCACAAAGACACCTACATGGGGAAGAGCTGTGTACATGAAATTTCTACTTTGGATTGTTGTGAGGCTCTCTACACCAATTTCCACAGCAGCTGTGAAGGCTTGGAGGACGGCGATGACTTCAGTTTTTGGTGCCCATGTGTTTGGGCTGTTTGTTCCTCAGTCCCCTCCTAGAGATACACATGTCACAGGCTTCTGTACCAGGTAAATCACTGAGGTAACTGCTCCCATGAGTCAAGCTCCTTCCATTAGAGCTGTCAAAATCTGGCCCTTGCGATCAAGCCTGCCGCAGAACACTTGTTCTATAGTTTTCACACCAAAGTGAAACAGAATGGCTCCTTTTCCTGGGGCTTAAAACAAGTTGGTTCAATTTAAAATCCAACAGATCTTGAGAGTACTCTCTGAAATTTCAATACTCATCCTCCAGTGAGCTCTTGGTGTCCTTTGATTTCAAGAACATTCTGAACTGACAGGAGGTTTGGAACTCCAGTGGTTGTGCTTGAGGGGATTTAGTGAACTTGTCGATGAGGGATGCTGCGGCAGCCACATGCCGTATACACCATATGCCATATACATCCACATGACACAGCATGTAATTGTTTAAAAATGAAAAACACAGGTTAGCTTGCAGGCTTTGAGTAAGGACCCACAGTGCTATGCCCTGCTTTCCAGCTAGACACAGGGCAAATGGCCTACTTACATTAGGAATTCCTAAAAGGAACAGACAACAACCAGTTTAATCTGAGAATCAACAGATTGGTTCATGGTCCAATGTGTGGCCTCGTAGAGATGTGCAGTTATGAGTCCAAATCTAGAAATCCAAAATTTCAAAGTACAGCTCTTTGTAGGAATGCCCTGGGCTACCTTTGGCTATGGTGGCTCTGGTTCTAAAAGTGCATCCTTTATTTCATGGATAACAGCTTGTTTGCTAGGCTTCTAATATGTTCTAAGCATTTTCCTTTTGGGGAGGTAATTGAGTCTTGTATGGGACACTCAGTATGCTGTAGGCCCTAAGAACTTTTTAAACAATAAAGCATGTCCACAGAATCCAGGTTTGTAGAGCCACAGGCAACACTTACAAATACAAGTATGGTGCTCCATTTATAGAGATGAAAGCCGTAAATGTTATCCCCAGTATGTCACATCATGGTCAGCAATGCTGACGTATAGAGTGCAGTTTGCAAGGTATCAGAATTGGTCGATCAGATATCGTGGCTCAGACTATAAGGAGAGGCAGAGGAAGGCGTCCTTAGGCATAGACAGAAAAGCCCACACCATTCCATTTATTATGTGATTTAAAATAGCATAAGCCATCAGATGAGCACAACCCCAGCTTCAGCCTGGCCTGGACATGCTGGACAGGCTGGCAGTGCCCGCGTGGGTTCAGCACCAGGAGGGTGAGCGTGGCACTGGTACTGGCAACCGATCATGATCTTGCTTAAGCAATTTAGAAATTGGAACCTGAAGTCCACAATGGGTGTCTGCTTTACCAGGATATTGTTTATAAGGGTAGTTATTTGAGCTTAAAGAAAACAAAGACCGGTCAGGGAGGCAGCTCAGTGGCATACGTGTCTGCCTGGCAAGTACAAGATCCTCATTTTGATCCCCAGAACCACAAAAAGAGAACAAAAACAAAGACAGATAACATGAACTGCCTTTTCTGGGGATTTAGTGTCCCAGAGTCATGGGACACTACTTTTAATGAAATTTTTCTAATATATCTTAATATATTTTCCATT
>PVKA01039787.1:0-19227 GCA_004027165.1 Ctenomys sociabilis
AGAAGTGTGTGGCTATGAGAACTGTCCTTGAGTCTCCAAGGTTTATTTTTTTCTCAAATAACCAAGATCCAAAGAACTTGAGAAAAAAATGTTCACTAATCTGTCTTCTTTTGGTGTTGATGATTTTCTCTTTTTAGTACTTTTTATGTATTTTGTATGTATAATTTTGTACAATTAAAATTAGATTTTTGTCTAGTGATTTTGTCCAGAATGACTCTTTCTTGAGACCTATATACCACAGGAACTCTAAAATGGCTCTATTTGTTTACATACACACTCAATGATAACTCTGTATTATATTTTGCAGTGGTAAAAAAAAAGCTTGCTGGTGGCTAGGGAAAGGCATCCTCTCCCTCCCCAGCCCCCCAGACATTTAAGGAGCCTGGCTTTTGTCCTGGGCCCTTCTCCCTAGGCTCATCCCATCCCTGGTGTGCTGCCTTAAACTCCTCTACACACAATTGTCAGACCTGTTTCTTCCATTCCAATTTATTTTTGAGCTCTTGTATCAACACAGTATGATAGAAATACACAGTGAATGTTTCATCTTTAGCACTTATAGGAGCTGAGTGTGGTATGCACGCCTGTAATCCCAGCACTCGGGAGGCTAAGGCAGGAGGATCCTTGTGAGTTCAAGACAAAGCCTGGGGACTGGGGAGATAGCTCCATGGTGCTGGCTTATGCTGCACAAGGACTGAGGTTGATCCCTGGAACTGCATGCCATGCCAGCCTGCACTGAGCCTTTGCCACCGAGTGGCAAAGGCTCATAATCCCAGCACTGGGGAGGCTGAAACAAAAGGATCACTATGAGTCTGAGCTGCATAGCGAGATCCTGTACTAAATAAATAAATGATTAAAAAAAAAAAAAAACCTAAAGCCTGGGCTATAGAGTGAGCTCATGCCTGGTTCATTCCATCATTCTTGCGATTTCTGAAGCAGTTCAAGTCCTTTTATATGAGTGTCATTACTTGTGTTTTCCTGACTGCTCCAGTGTCCTGAATGAATTCCAAGTGTTTATCTTTTGTGGCCATTTTGATTTTGTTCTTTTTTTTTTTTTGAGACAGGGTCTCAAAAGGCTGGCCTTAAGCTCACTTTGTAGCTCAGGCTGATCTTGAACTCACAACAATCCTCCTGCCTCAGCCTCGCGAGTGCTGGGATTACAGGCATGTACCACCACGTCCAGTGCCATTTTGATTTTGGGGAAGAACCAGAAGCCTCACAGTGCCAGATCTGGTGAATAAAGTTTTTACTAGCTTGCCTTGTCTTTGGATAGCACTAGCCAGCAGCATTCACCATAGTTTTTTTTGTTTGTTTGTTTTTTGTACTTTTTTAGGGAAGGTTCTAGGATATTCAGGGTCTTACTACTAGATCAGACTCATAGTGATCTGCCTGTTTACAGCCTTACAAGAGCTGGGATTACAGGTGTACATCACTATGCCCAGTCTCAATTGCCAGTATGCCCCTGAGGGGCAGGACCAGCACAGTAGGATGCAAGGATTGGGGATTGAACCCCTGGCCCCTGTGCCTGCTTGCAGGCGCTTTAATCTGCTGAGCTATTTTGGCTGGCCCTCCCCACTCTTTTTTTTTGTAAATTCACTATAGTTTGATCACAATTCATAAAAACACTTGTGAAAGAAGACCAGAACTCCATCAGAATATGGCAAGGATAGCTGGGCATGCTGACACCTGCCTGTAATCCCAGTAGTAAGGAGGTTAAGCTAAGAGGATCACTGCAATTAGGGCTACATATTGAGTTCAAGACCAGTCTGGCAGGGCCTGGTGGCACAGGCCTGTCATCCTAACACTTGGGAGGTTGAGGCAGAAGGATCACTGCAAGTTTGAGACCAGCATGCGCTACAAAGTGAACTCATTGCCAGCCTAAACTGTATAGTGAGACCCTGTGTGGGGGAAAAAAAAAAAAAAAAAAAGACCAGCCTGATCTTCATAGCATAGTTTTTTGTTTTTGTTTGTCCCCCTCAAACAACAACAAATAGCTCAGCGGATTAAGGAGCCTGCTCAGGCAGACAGCAAGGGCCTGGGGTTCCATCTCTGGTGTGCCTTGCCAGCCTCGACCCCAGGGTGTGTAGAGATGTACTGGCCCCACCCCTGAGCGGCAATTGAGACTGGGCGTGGTACAATCCCAGCTCTTGGGAAGCTGAACACAGGCAGACCACTACAAATCCCATCTACATAGTGAGACTCTGTAGACTCTTACTAAAATACAAAAAAGAAAAAAAGATTAAGAAAGTGCCAAAAGGGCTGGGGAGATAGCTCAGTTGTTTAAGCACCTGCCTGGCAAGCACAAGGTCCTAAATTCAATCCTCAGTACTGCATGCTACATGGGCCCCAAAACTTGGCCAATCTGGGAACTGTGCTTCCCCAAAACCAGGCATGCTGGCACAAACGTGTAGACAGGAGAATAACTACAAGTCTGAGCTGTGTAGTGAGACCCTTTACCAAATAAATATATAAAGAAAGAAAGTGGCAAGGATGAATGGACAAGTATGCTTGAAAAAGGGAAAGTATTTTGAGGACTAATGGTAACATGACTTTTATTCTAATACTTTTTTTGTTTTTTAATTAGCTGGGCATGCTGGCTGAGTGTGGTGGTGCATGCCTATAATCTCAGCACTTGGAAGGCTGAGGCAGGAGGATCATTGTGAGTTCAAGACCAGCTGGGTCTTAAGGGCCAGCCTGAACTACAGGTGAGACCCTGTCTCTAAAAATAAAAATAAAAATAAAAATAAACTAAGCCGGGCGTGGTGGTGCATACCTGTAATCCCAGCACTTGGGAGGCTGAGGCAGGAGGATTGTTGTGAGATGGAGACCAGCCTGAGCTACAAAGTGAGCTTCAGGCCAGCCTGAACTGCATAGTGAGACCCTGTCTCAAGAAGACAAAAAAAAAAAAAAAAAAAAAGCTAGCTGGGCATGGTGGCATACACCTGTAATCCCAGCACTCAGGAGGCTGAGGTAGAAGGACTGCCACGAGTTCATGGTCAGCTTGAATTACCTAATGAGACTTACTCTCAAAACCCCCCAAAATATATATAAAAAAAAAAATCTAAACAATCACAATGTCTTTTCTTATCCCTAGTACTTTTTCACGTGTGGGACATTACCAACCACGTGAACGTGACAGAAGTAACGTGAAGCCACTTATCCAAAGTAAACCCATTTCTCTATACTCCTTGAAGATTCCCTAAATCTGTTATTGAAATCACCTATCTAAGCTAGAAACTTTAGATGAATTCTCCACTCTTCCCTACCTTTGTCTAGTCACCCCTCTTATATAAACTCCCTAATCTGTCCTGTTCATTTTTATTGCTTTAGTTCAGGTCTTCCTCGTACAGAGACTAGACCACTGCAATAACTTCTTCCTAACTAGTTTTTATATTCATTCTTAATATTCTCCATGTTATGTCTTAAAATATTCATTAGTGTCACGCCCTTGCCTACACCTTCTATAAACCATTGGTGTTAACTAGTGATTTTAGGTGATTGGTGTAACATTTTTTTTAAAATTCATTTATTTATTACAGTGTCTCGCTACACATCACGGATTCTTTTTTTGCGGGGGTGAGGGGGTCAGCTCAGCCCGCCCTGGGGGGAGGGGCTGGCATGACATGTGGTGCTGGGGCTCGAACTGCGGCCCCTGAGAGGCGCTTTAGACCGCTGAGCTATCTTGCCAGCCCTAGTGTAACTTTTTAAGTTATGCTTTCATCTGAATTTGTGGTACAAAAATACTGATTTCCATTTGTAATAACATTATTAAATTTTTCATCTAGTGCAAATTTATGTTTAAAATTGCAGGATAAGCAAGGCATGATTTTGCGTACTTATATAGTCTCAGTGTACTGGGAGACTGAGGCAGGAGGATCACAAATTAAAGCCCAGTCTGGGCAATTTAGTGATTTAGCCTATCTCAAAATAACATATAAAAGGGCTGGCCAAATAGTTCAGTGGATTAAAGCGCCTGCAAGCAAGCTCGGGGCAGTTGGATTGCCAGTGAATGAAACTAGGTATGGTAAACCCAGCACTTGGGAGGCTGCAAACAGGAGAAGTCACTATGAGTCCCATGTAGAAGTGAGATCTGAACACCCTGTAGACCCTTCCCCAAAATACAGAACAACAAATTAGTAAATGTTTGGAATGTCAAAATATTGTAGAGAAACATCTTGTTTGTAGGGTAAATTTCAAGCTTCTTAGTAGGGCCATTCCACCCTAAACTATATTTCCAGATTAATTTTCCAATCACAAAGAATCAGTCAAGAACTTTCTGAATAATCTCAGGGTGAGGCAGAAGGAGGAAAGGAGATAGACAGAAGGCTAAGCAGGAACCTGGGGGTTGGTGGGGGTGCCAATGAAGCCACAGGAGGAGCTTTAAAGGGACGACTCCAGGGGTCTTAAAGCAGCAGTCAGGCCTTAATGACCAGGGGTGTTGACCTGAAGTTAGATTTACACCAGAACTGAAGATGGGGACCCCAGGAGCCATATGGATACATTCTTGCCGGGATGAACATTACAAGGAGTGAGGCTTAGAGCAAGGCTGGAAAGCCATATGTACTGTGAACTAAATGAATACTGAGGGGAAAAAAACAAACAACCCCACAAGACATCAGGCATGCAGCATTTCTAGTCATTGTGATAGTCATTCACTCAGAATGTGAGCTCAAGGCCAGCCTGAAGTGTTTACTAAATGTCTACTATGAACTTGGCACTTGGCTGACTTTTGGAGCTATGGCTGTAAAAAAGCATCTCTATAGCAAGGATTACATTATAATGGGGGGAGGAGGGAGGAGACAATAAACAAGTTAGAAAGTAAGCAAGGTAATTAAAGGTTCTGATTTAAGTTTCTGTGAAGGAAATACAGAGTGAAGGAGGGGGTAGTGAAGACCTCTTCATGTGACAGTGGTATTAAATTTTTAAAAAAATATTTTATTTATTTAGTATAGGGTCTTACTACACAGCTTGGGCAACTCAGACTTGTAGTGATCCTCCTATCTCAACCTCCCCAGCACTGGAGTTATAGGCCACCACAAATTTTAGTGGCCTGCAGAGCTCTGGGGCCAGCATGGCATGCACTACTGGGGATTGAATTTGTCAGGCAGGTGCTTAGATCACCAAGACATCTCCCCAGCCCAGTAGTATTACGACTTAAAGGATAAGACTGAGCAAGCTGTATGAAAATCTGGAGGAAACACATCAAGGTCACAAAAGCCCTTAGACAGGGAACCCCATAATAAAGGGACAGTATAGGGCATACTGGGTGAGGGAGATTGGTTGTTAAAGAGGCTTGGTACCACAGACAGAACAGACCATATGAATTTAATTTTATTGCAAATGCAACAAAAAGTCAAGGAAAGGTTTCCCTTTTCATTTATTATTGGTTTATTTATGAGACAGTATCTCCCTATATATTCCAGACTGAACCTTTAACTCAATTTGTAGCCCAGCATGGCCTTGAACTTGTATTGATCCTCCTGCCTCAGCTTCCCTAGTACTGGGATTACAGGTGTGCCCCACCATAGCCAGCCAGTAAAGATTGTAGTGGGATGTAAACTCACACCATCTTTGGTGGAGAATCAATTATTGTCTCCTAGTCTCATTATACTTGCTTTGTCTGGAAAACTATTCAGTCTCAGATCTAGTTTAAGTGGCAAGTCTTCCTTGTCCCAGAAACTTTCTTAGTATTGTCATTGCACTTTATGGTAGCAATATCAAATTATCATTGCCATAGTGTAATGATAGGGTCCTTGAGAATGTCAGTAATGCGATTATTGGGACCAGGGAGATGGCTCAGTGGCATAAGTGCTTCTCTGGCAAGCACAAGGGCCTCAGTTCAATCCCCGATTCTGTCAAAAAAAAATTCTGATAAAATTAAAAAAGAAAGAAAGAAAGAAAACAATGGGGCCAGGGAGATGGCTCAGTGGAATACGCGCTTCCCTGGCAAGCACAAGGGCCTGAGTTCAATCCCTGGTTCCTGGGGAGATGTCTCAGTGGAATAAGTGCTTCCCTGGCAAGCGCAAGGGTCTGAGTTCAATCCCTAGTTCCGAAAAAAAAAAAAAAAGTGATTATTTATCCTTTTATTTCCTAAACTTCTTCTAAGACATACATAGGCATCATAACTATTTGATTAGTCCACAGCACACCATCTTTGAAGGTTTACATCATGACTGCAGAATTTGGGGGCAATACGGGTGTTATCCAACTAATAGGTGTGTTTTTCTTTGTGGTTTTTTTTTTTTTTTTTGAGAGTAGTCCTGGGTGGTCTTGAACTCACTATGTACCCCAAGTTATCCTTGAATTCATGGAAATCCTCCTGCCTCAGCCTGCCAAATGTTGGATTACAGACAGTGCTGACATTAGAGGGCCGAGGAAATGGCTCAGCGGAATAAGCACTTCCCTGGCAAGTGCAAGGGCCTGAGTTCAATCCCTGGTTCTGCCAAAAAGAAAAAAGAAAAGCAAACATTAGAGTAGACCTTCCACTTGCTAGGCAAGCACTTATTCCACTGATCTCCCTGGCACTCAACTCATAGGTTTTTTTATACCATGAAACATCTGTACCATCCTCAAAGAACAGAAAACCACTTTTTTTTTTTGTATTTAATACAAGGTCTACAGGATCTCATTACGTAGATTGGTCTCATAGTGATCTTCGCGTTCACAGCCTCCCAAGTGCTGGGATTACAGGCACGCCTAGTCTTAATCACCATCTAAGTGTGTGTGTGTGGGGGGGTGCTGGGCCGGCAGGGTAGGGCAGGGCAGCGGGTAAAACTCCTGCCCCCCCCCCCCAAGCAGGCACTTTAATCCGCTGAGTTATTTGGCCGGCCCAGAAAACCACTTTTTTTTTTTTGGCGGACCCAGGGAAGAATATCACTTTTTAAAGAGCAGATTTCCTTCACTTCCAGTTCCCAGTAGTGACTGTAAGTTTGTATCTTTGAACTTCAAACGAACTAGGTCCGTTAGTTCCCTTAAGAGAAATTAGGTGCTCCAGCATGTTATAGAAGCAGCCTTTATGAGTCAGTGGTGCTGACTGCAACCCTCACCCACGTCGCGGAGGCGAACGTTTCCAAACCCTTAACTTTTTTTTTCCTAATACTTGTATTCTGTAGTAGGTGGTGTTGCTCCCCTCAGGACATAGTACCAGGAGGCCTATCAATTTTGCGATTTAAAACAAAAACCAAAAATTTTAACTTCCATGTCCTAGTTTGGAATGAGGATGGTAAGCAGTCGTCTAGAGAGCAAAGAAGGCCGGGTTTCACAGCTAGTATTTCTTCAGCGCTGCCACAGGCAGTTAAGGGAAATCCTTAAGCTCGCCCACCCCGCCGTTCATCCCGCCAACGCGGCTACACGCAACTCCTGACCTGCTCAACATGGCTACAGGAACACTTCCGGCGTCTTTCTTCACATAGGCCCGCCTTCTTGCGTATTTGCTATGCGCCAAGGGCGGGACTTAGACTTACCTTTTGATTGGCCAGTTTTACAGGCGACCTTTACCCTCTGCGACGTTTTCTCGAGGTGCTAGTCTTTCAGCAGCGCGGACGAGAGCTTGTAAGCCGGGAAGATGGCGGACGTGCTGGATCTTCACGAGGCTGGGGGCGAGGATTTCGCCATGGATGAGGATGGGGACGGTGAGGACAGTGGAGGCAGCTACGGGAAGCGGGGAAGGTGCGAGAGAATAGCATAATAGGAAAAAATGTCCCGGAGCGGGTGGATCGGAGCCGTGGAACTGGGTTGTTAGAGACTCCGCCCCCTTTGGAAGGGCTAGGGGCGGGGCCAGGAAGGGACTGAGCCCGGAAGAAAACGAATGCTACGTTTTCAGATAGTGTTTTGGGAAAGAGGCAGTTGTTAAAAATGGCTTTCAGAGCCTGGCGTGGCACAGCCTGTTACTTGAACACTGGGAGACGGAGGCTGTAGTGCCTAAAGTTCAAGCCCAGGCTGAGCAATTTAGCGATACCCTTTCTCAGAAAAAAAGGCGGGTGGCAGTGGAAATGTAGCTCAGTTTGAAGGTTAAGGGTCTAAATGGAAAAAAAAAAAAAAAATTTCATCAGGGTGTGGTGGTGCACACCTGTAATTCGGAAAGCTGAGGCAGAAAAATCTCAAATTGAGTTTAGCAAGATCTTGTATTTTGTATTTAGTGGATAACACTAAATACAAAAGCAACATAAAAAGGGCTGGGATATAATATAGCTCAGTAGGGCCATGGGGATGGCTCAGTGGAATAAGTGCTTTCCTCGCAAGCTTAAGGGCCTGACTGAGTTCAATCCCTGGTTCCGCCAAAAAAAAAAAAAAAAAAAAAAAGAAATTATATATATCTATGGTAGGGCGCCCCTGGGTTCAATCCTCAGTATCATACAAACAGGGAAAATACGACTTGTGTTTGTTAGTTGTTCTTTTCTCTTTGGGGTTCTAGAGAGCATCCACAAATTGAAAGAAAAGGCAAAGAAACGGAAGGGCCGTGGCTTTGGCTCTGGTGAGTGTGGGGGTAATAGGGGAGAATGGTCCAATGGGGAGGGAGCTGTGAATTTTGGAGTCCCCTCCCAATTTATGGGGAACAGTGAAAAAAAAAAAAAAAGTTTTGTGATCTGGTGTATGTTCCTTATAGAAGAGGGGTCCCGGGCACGGATGCGTGAGGATTATGACAGTGTGGAGCAGGATGGTGACGAACCCGGACCACAGCGCTGTGAGTGAAATAGAATCTGTGGGGATTTGTGTCTGTAGACAGACACGAGTAAATTACAAGCCCAAGCAAATTTAGTCCAGGAGGAATGGGATCAGAGATAGTCATCTTGGGGTCTGCATACACTGTATTCCTGTCCTGCTTGAAGTTTTCTCATGTGCTCATTTAACTACCCTCCCTTCTCCAATAGCTGTGGAAGGCTGGATTCTCTTTGTCACTGGAGTTCATGAGGAAGCCACTGAAGAAGACATCCATGACAAATTCGCAGAATATGGGGAAATAAAAAACATCCATTTAAACCTGGACAGGCGAACAGGATACTTAAAGGTATCTGAAGTAACACTTAGTTGCCTTCCTTACCCGTAATCCTTACACAGCATTCATTGGTGGTTGTCCTGTTTGCCATGCACCATTGGTTAGGAAACAGATGACATTGAAAACTAATTTTGTTAGACACAGGAAAGATACAGACAAAACAGACACATTGTACATACAACAGGGATATATGACTGATGTATATTCATTTTGTAAGTTTGTAGGTTTTGCTGTTCATGCTTTTAGGTTTGGGGCTACTGGATGCTTGGTGCCATGGGAGAGTTTTGACATCTATCTTTTTATTTGCTTCAGGGGTATACTCTAGTTGAGTACGAAACATACAAAGAGGCCCAGGCTGCTATGGAGGGGCTTAATGGCCAGGATTTGATGGGACAGCCAATCAGTGTGGACTGGTGTTTTGTTCGAGGTCCTCCCAAGGGCAAGAGAAGGTAAAGTGGAGAGGGCGACACCATGTTGATAAAGGGAATGAGAGTAAAGCAGAGCAAGGGCATTGTGTTGCATCCCTCTGATGGAGTGCCCTCCCTCTGCTTTTCCCCAGAGGTGGCCGAAGACGCAGCAGGAGTCCAGACCGGAGGCGTCGCTGACAGTTCCTGTGTTATCCAGGTGGTCTCTCCAAGATTCCATTTGGGCATGTAGCCTTGGAGATGTATAGCTGGAGTGGAACTCTGCGTTTGTATTTAATCTCTTATCTCTATCTGTGTGGTGTTTCTTTTGAGTTACTAATAAATGTTCCACTTTTGTTTTCTACATTTAAAATTACTTTCTCATTCTAACATTAAAAGCTCTGAAGGGCTGACCAGATAGCTCAGCAGATTGAAGCACCTACTTAGGCAGATGCAAGGACCGGGGTTCGATCCCCAGCGTGCTATGCAGGCCCTGGCCCTAGGGTGTACTGAGACAGTGATTAAGACCGGTGGAGCATGTCTGTAATCCCAATGCTTGGGAAGCTGAAAACAGGAAGATCACTATGGGTCAGATCTGTGTAGTGAGGCTCTGTAGACCCTGCACTAAATACAAAAGCTCCAAAACACTATTTATGGTAAAGCAGTATGGGTCATTGTAAAGTTACTTCTGCCAGGAGCTGCATTCTGAGTTGTGTTAGACATAGTCCAGGTCTCAGTTAAAAGTAGATTGTGCGCAGTTTTGTTTTGTTTTTTTTTTTTTTTTTTGAGACAGGGTATATTATACTGCAGAATTCAGTGATCTTCCTGCCTTAGTCTTCTAAGCACTGGGATTACAGGCACATGCCACCATACCTGGCTAGTATTTCTTTTTGATAATTAAAAAAGCAAAGTTAACGTATTCATAGGGCATTAGGGAATAGTCTGAATAATCATAGTGTGTTGTGAGCAAACGTATGTTACAGGAATGTCTCTCTTTGTTCTCCTTCTCTAGATGATACTTTTGTTGTTACTCCCAGCTGGCTAGGGGCTTGACTGGAGAGTCGGGACATTCTCCAAGGCCCTCCTTGACTGGAGCCCTCCAGACTAGGTTCTTGGTGTCGTCTTCGGCAGCCAAGGGTGTAAGCCCCGTAGAGTAGAGGATCCAAAGGTGCATTGAGGAGGCCAAAGAGGAAAAGGATATGGCTGAGGCTGGGAGGGACTTCACTTAGCATGGTGGGGGAGAACCAGTACCACAGACCTAGTAGGTAGTACGGTGTCCAGCAGAGCACGAAGGTCAGCAAGATAAGGAGGGCCAGTCGCAGGGCCCGAAGACGGACACGGGGCCGAGTGTCTAAGGAGCGGCGGAGGTTAAATTCACCAGCAGGGGCTGAGAATTTAGAAAATACATCCAAATTTAGAGCTACTCAGCTATTGAACTAAGTATAGGGTGACTTGATGGAGCAGCAGAAGCAGCAAAGCGCTTCCTACCTACAAGGAGTGCTGCAGACCTTATACCCAACCTAGGACTACATAATCCCCTCCCCATTGATATGAGAGACATGTTTTAAGTTTTTGATTAAAATGTTATACTAGGTCGTCACCAGGTCTAAGACTTGATGATATTTGAGAATAAAGGACAATATGATCATGTTTCTCATCCTTGCCCAGTTTACTAATTCTAATAGATAATTTAGAATTGAAGGCATTCAATATTGTTATCTGTGGCTCGTATCCCACTTTGGTTTGGTGCCTGACAGCTGTTAAACTGATGAATGATGCTAGAAGCAGCAGTCGGGATAAGGCTGACAAGTCTGGGGATTAGATTCTCACCACGGCTCCTCTTGCTGGGCTGGGGACCAGACACACTGAGAATAATTCGGCTATAGCAGACAGCCATGGCGGTCAGTGGCAGCAGAAAGAGGCAGCAGAAGGTGAAGAGGTTATAGATGGTCTCTTGCCATTGAGCCTTGAAGCTACCTTTGGTGACACACTGAGTGAAAGGTACTGGGCCAGCTCGACGGACAGTATGGAACAGGAACAGCTAGAGTGGATTTGCAGACTATTAGAACTGACTCCTGCATCCTCCATCGTGCCCCTTTATGTCACTATCTCTCTCCCCAGTTCATCCTTGATCCTATGTGGCTGTGTACTGCCACTTTTGTTTTTAGCTTTTTGAGATGATCTCACTAAATCAGGCTTGCTTGAAAGTCTAACCTCAGGATGCTGAATGCTGGGGTTACAGGTATGAGCTGCCACACCTTGCTCAGTGCTACTTTAAAAAACGATGAACAATGTACTTTGAAAATGGGTATTTTTCCCTTCAGGCTTGAATGTGGTGCAAAGATTTGAAGTTTGTTAAACCCTAGAATTTAAAAGAACCCTGGCCTCTCAGATTTTAACATTGCATTTTTATAAGAATGTGTTTTCACTATTTCATTCACATCTTTAGTTGAAATGATTTTTCTAGAATGTCTGATACATAATATAGGGAAAACCTTATATAAAATAGGTGCTGTTAAGAATTTCAGGCCATAAGGGATAGGGAGATGGCTCAGTAGAGGGCCTGAGTTCAAGCCTCACACAGACAAAAAAAATTGTTAAAAAAAAAAAATTTCAGGCCTTGGGCCTGCAAGAGAGCTCAGCAGTCTAAAGCACCTGCTTAGACAGGCTTTGGCAGGTGCAGGGGACTGTGATTGTTCCTAGGTAACACATGCTGCTTCAGCCCTGCCCTCAGGGCTGGCTGAGCTGGCAAAAAAAAAAAAAAAAAAAAAATCAGGCCCTCTGAGCAACTACTTTAAAGATAATAATATAGAACTATTAGCCATTGTTACTCTACTGTTACCATGTCTTGATTTTTTTTTTTAACATAGGGTCTTAGACCCTATGTAGCTATGTAGCTTGGGCTGGCCTTCTCACTTGTAGCCCCCGGGCTGGTCTCACACTTGCAGCAGTCCTCCCTTTCAACCTCCCACGTACTGGGATTATAGGCATGCCACCTTTCTGGGGCAAGGGATCAGCCTCATGGGGCAGGGGACTGACTTCAGGTCCTTGTGCTTGCCAGGTAGGTGCTTATGCCTCTGAGCCATCTCCCCAGCCCCCATGTTTTGAAATTTATATCATTGTTTTTCCTCAAAAATTTTCAGGCCATTTTGCAGCCACTCTGAAATGACCTTGAGTAATGATGTAGGTACAGTAACTATAATAGGATAATTCTATTGGATGTCTCTTAATGCTGGGTTTTTGGATTGAATTGAGCGTTTTTCAACCTTAAAGGTTAGAATGCTATGGTACTAGTAATGCAGATTAAAGTCACTTTGGTAAGAGATAAGCTAGTTGGGTGTCACATTCCTAGATACCCTGGCATTTGGGAAAGTTAGGCAAGTATGAGACTTAAGATGAATACAAACTTCTTGGAGATAAGATCAGGTGACTCTGAATTAGGTGGGCCTTTCCTTTTCACCTGTCTTGTATCCATATATTTTTGGATGTTTGTGTTTTTGCATTATGTGTAGAAGTACCTGAGAACTGTGAGGAGTATAAAAATAAAAGCTGAGCATTGTGGTGCATGCTTGTAATCCAAGCACTCAGGAGGCTGAGACAGGATTGTTTTGAGTTCGAGACCAGCCTGGGCTACAAAGTGAGCTCAAGGCCAGCCACTTTTGAAACAGCAAGACCCTGTTTCAAAAACACACACAATAATAATAATTAAAAACTCAATGGATTCACATTTTGGTCCATAATCTTACATCTACTTTTTCCATTTTATATGTAACAACATCTAGTGTCACAAAAAAGAAGAAGAAATTTACTATTCCTGATACTCCTTTGCCACACCTAAGTGAGGCCATGATATTTTTAGTTGGTAATATTTTAAATACAGTTACAGTTTATGGCAATGCAGAATCTATCCAAAGGTCACTAATCGGGAGCCAAAAATATGTCACCTTTTTCACATACACTTAGGACCAGTTTGCCATCAAGAACTACAGAGGTTGCAATTACTATCGGATAATGCTACACTATAAGAAATGGTCATGAATTGAAATGGCAACCAAAGTCATGTTATAGCCTGCACTCAAAAAATACTAAGTGAGATAATACAACAAAATATCTTCCAATTCCCACTCTACATCTAAAATGTGCTTCATTTAAATCCAACTGTGATACCTACCACATTGTGGCAACAGGCTTTATGTTTTTTACTTGGATTAGTAGAGGTCCTGTATATAGCACTGACAGAAGTAATATACCTAATAAATGTTTTATTATAGATATATATTTTTCTGTTTCAGATGGGAGTCTCACTAAACCACTAAGTTGTCTTGGTTAGGCCCAAACCTGGAATCCTGCCTCAGCCTCCCAAGAGTACTACAATTATAGGCATATTCCACTTTGGCTGGTTATACTCAATAGGTTGTTTTTTTTTTGTTTGTTTGTTTTTTGTTTTTGTTTTTTTGAGGCAGGATGTCACTACAGGCTGGCCTTGAGCTCACTTTTTTAACACAGGCTGGTCTTGAACTCAAAATGATCCTGCCTCAGCCTTCTGATTGCTGGGATTACAAGGATGTGCCACCATGCCCAGTATACTCAGTTTTGACAGTTAAGATTTCTGGGGGGGTTTGTTTGTTTTTTTAGATAGGACTCACTATGTAGTTTAGTCTGGCTTTAAACTCATAATGTAGCCCAGGCTGTCCTTGAACTCCCTTTGATTCTCAGTCTTCTGAGAGTTCTTTTTTTTTTTTTTTGGCGGAACCGGGGATTGAACTCAGGCCCTTGCACTTGCCAGGGAAGCACTTATTCCACTGAGCCATCTCCCTGGCCCCTAAAATTCCAGGTCTTCTGAGAGTTTTTTTTTTTTCCCCCCTTTGATTCTCTTGTCTCAGCCTAGCAATAGTTAATTGAGCTAAGGGTGAAATCCTAAATCACGGACTGTAATGCATTATTATTCCACAGACTGAAATAATAGATCTTTTTTGGCTTTTTTCTAGACAAAATCCTAATCCTGAAGTCTCAAAATACATTTGCTGTATGTTGGTAGTACTTGGCTTTTTAAGTATTGTTCTACAATTACCTTTTTTCTAGACTCCTGGTCCCTTTTCACTGTTGAAACTTGATTAACCACTATTAAGGTTCAGATGCTCCTTTGTTTACAGTTTTCACTCCCATCCTACAGTAAAGTCAGTAAAGAATACACACTTATGTTTCTCTTCACCTCTCACTTTAGCGTAGATCTACCACTCATGCACAAGGTAAAATGCACACTTAATGTGTGGGATCTGCCCTGCCCTTTCATTCTCTGCTCATTACTCACTTTGCTAGTTTTCAAATTCAGTAATAAGGATGCTACTTTACCTTCCATCTTTCCCATTATTTGACCTGCTTTAACTTTTTTTACACTTTTTTGTATTTCAAGAATTATATTTTATCATCCCTGGAAAGCTTCCCTGATGCCCTGAGTGAGCCAGACACCCTCCATTGTTTCTTAATGCCTAACCTTTATCGTTACACTTTGACCTCACATAATACTCTTAACTGCCTAATTTGTCTCCTGCATTAATTAGTCTATACATTTCTTGAGTGCAGGGCTTTCCCACTCCTTTCTTAGCATTTAAGTGTACTTGGAGAGGACTCACGTTTTGTTTTAAATTGATAATTAAATGTGCCATAAAGCTTTCACCAAAGCCTTTCCACTCATTCAAACCCCTTGTTTCCTTCCAGCCCTAGAGTCTGCACCAATCTTCTGAAGGTAGGACCAGGAAGATGCAAAGTAGAAACTACCAACAGTAAAGCAAATCTAAAGGAAGCAACACATAACAGCATACTGTAGGCTCTTAACAGATGTAAATTAATGTGCAATGAGCGCATCCGCCCCAGGATTATGGGACTAATGATGAGGAACTGCACTGACTCCCCAGACTCTTATTCTGTAACCAAATTCCCGTCCAGCCCACGCCTGTGTCCCTACCAGTCACTCACCTGGGGCAAGGCGAGCAGGAAACTAAGTCCCCAGGCGGTCCCCAGAAGTTTCCTTCCTCCTGAGCGGGGTCCAAGTGGGTTGAGCACTGCCGCCTGGCGGTCAAGCCCGATGACCACTGGCAGGAAAGCAGCAGCGTACATGGCCATTAGTTTCAAAAACATGAGTGTTCGACATGCAGTGTCTCCAGCCAGCCACTGAACAGTAATATTCCAGGTAGCATCTAAGGGCATAACCACAAAAGTGACCAGTAAGTCCGCCGCGGCTAAGTGCGCGAAGAGTCGCCGGACGGGAGAGGGACGGATGTGGCTAGGTTGCGGCCGAGTCACTGACCACAGCACGGCCAGGTTCCCTCCAGCAGAAGACAAAAAGAGCACAATGGTCACTCCTACGCGGACCTTAGCCGCAGCTGAGAAGGTGGGCAGCTCTGAGCCCTCCACCTCCACTCCTGATCCTGCCCAGGCTTCCTCCCCCACCGCTGGCCCGGACGGGGTGCCATTGCCTGCAGACATGCTGGCCTAGAAGGGAAGGGTGAGGAAGAAGAGCGATGCGAAGTGGTTAGCCTCGGCCGCAGATTCTTTGCTTTTCTTTTAATCTTTGAAGCTGCTTATTGCAAATTTCGTCCACTAAAGTCTGTAGACTCTTCAGCTCTACCGGAGGAAGTCACCAAATCGAAATATGGCTCTAATCATGCCCCTTTCCCTTGTATAGATTAGTCTGGGCTTCGGCTTCAACTGCCTCAGATCCTTTTAGTGCCTATAGCCCGAGTGCACGCGGGTGCGAATGTCCGCGGGCGTGCCAGCTGTGCGAGTTCCTCAGGGCGCTTCTAGGTGAACCCTACCCCAGCCTCGGGGGCGGAGAGCTCAAGGCGGTGCTTTCTCGCTCCGCCCCTGCGAGGCTCCGCCTCTACTCTTGAATATTTAAAGCTGAATGTACTGCTGAAGGTGTGCCTAGGAGACACTTTTATAGGCGGGTGCCCTGACAGAGATTCCCTCACAGCAACACAAGAATGCAGACCCAAAGACGAGTGTTGCGCTACCTGAAGCCCCGCTTTCAGGCTTAGCTCCACATATTTTCTTTCCGGATGCAGTTTGTCCCTCGCGAGGCACTGTTCTCCCGCCTAGTAGGCGTGACTAGGGGCTGAAAGTAGGGCGGGCACGGGCCACGGAGGCACGGCTGCGGCTGTCATGGACGCCTGGGTCCGCTTCAGTGCTCAGAGCCAGGCTCGCGAGCGGCTGTGTAGGTGCGGCCCGAGGAAGAACGGGAGAGGGAGGGACTGAGAAAGGTGTTGGCGAGGCGAGGGCACACAGGGCTACGGGGGTCCAAAAGGGTCAACTGTGGCTACGGCGGCCCGTGCGGATTTGGAGGAGCACGGTCGTAAAGAGATGATTCTTGCTACCAGAAGGATGGGGACAACGAGGCAGGAGTGGGCTAGCGGGGCGGCCACTTAAGGTTCTGGACCTCCATAAATTGAGCAGTTTCCGCACTAGGCGGTGTAGAATGAGGAGTGTTTCCCCCGTGGTGGATGCGATCTGGACCTTTGCCCAGGCTGAGGAGCTCCGGGTTACCTTTCCCCTTCTTTTGCTGTCACCTGCCAGCAACTGTCTCCACACTCTCGTTCTCCCTTCAGCTGGAAGGCCTCAGTTTCTCATTTCACCCTCGGGCCGTACCCCTCTGCTTGGGTGTCGTGGACGTGCGCAGTGGTGGGGCCTTGCCGCCTTCCCTGGCGCCCTTATTCCTAATCGTCCAATGTCTTCCTTTTGTGAACTCTAAATAGTACTTCTCCACTCCCTTTATATACTATAGGTTCTTTTTCTATGCCTTCTCCTTTCCCGGACTTGAAGGAGAAACGGTGAGATATGGGCATGAAGAAGAGGAAAGGGGAAATCCAGCCTTATCCTTCGGAGGGCGTTTTAAAGGGGGAGGTTGGGGAGGGCGGTCGCCACCATATTTTGCTTGTCCTCTCCTTCAGGGCTGCCCAGTATGCGTGCTCCCTACTTGGCCACACACTGCAGAGACGTGGGGCCAGTCCTGAGTTACAGAAGCAGATTCAACAACTTGAGGGTCATCTGAGCCTTGGGCGAAAGCGTAAGTAACTTGCTTTGGTCCTCCCAAACTTTCATTCTTCCCTTTCTCCTCCATCCCCCCCCCCCCCCCAACTAGGGAATGAACTCAGGCCCTTGCGCTTGCCAGGGAAGCGCTTGTTGTACTGAGCCATCTCCCTGGCCCCTCTTTCTCCCTTTTTGCTTTTTTTTTTTTTTTTTTCACCCTTCTCTTCACCAGTTCTTTTCCCCCATTTGGCTCTGTATTTATCCTTGGTATAAGAAAGTAATGGGTGATTGGAAAGAATGGAGCAAGTTTGAGAAAACTTAAACTGGTACAAACATTGGAATTTGAAGTACAATCCTCTGGGAAGCCTCGACAATAGACTTGAGGCCAGCCTGGACAATTTAGTGATTAGCAAGAATTTGTCTCAAAATAAGAATATAAATTTTGGGCCAGGAGGTGGCTCAGAGGAATAAAGCACTTCCCTGGCAAGTGCAAGGGCTTGAGTTCAGTTCCCGGTTCTGCAAAAAAAGGAATACAAATTTTTAAGAGGACTGGGAGCTGCATGTGGTGTGTACACTTGTAATCCCATCACTGGAGAGGCTAAGGCTGAAAAATTGCTGAAAGTTTAAGGCCAGCCTGTATTACTTAGAAAGAACTTGTCTCAAAAACAAGAGTCTGGGGATGAAGTTCATTTGAAGACCTTGAGTTGAATTCTCAGTACCACCACAAATTTAAAATAAATAATAAAAATTTGAAGCAAATAAGTGAAGTTTCTTCTTTTTTGTTTGCTTGCTTACCTGTTACTAACACTTGCTTCACTTTCACCATTTTGCTTTCTCTTGTTTTGTATCTTGCTGTCTGCCTTTCTACTTCCAATTTCTTGCTTTCTCTTGTGAATCTACACAAGTTCTTCGCCTGGGCAACTCAGCAGATGCTCTCGAGTCAGCCAAAAGAGCTGTGCACCTGTCAGATGTTGTCCTGAGATTCTGCATCACAGTTAGTCATCTCAATCGAGCCTTGTACTTCGCATGTGACAATGTCCTATGGGCTGGAAAGTCTGGACTAGCTCCCCGTGTGAATCAGGAGAAGTGGGCACAGCGCTCATTCAGGTTTGTTACTTTTTTTTTTTTTTTTTTTTGAGACAGAATCTCACTTGTACTTCAGTCTGGGGTTAAGTTCATTATGTAGCCCAGGCTGGCCTTGAACTCACACTCACAGTGATCTCTCACGTGCTGGAATTACAGACATGTGCCACCATGCCTGGGTCCAGGTTTGTTATCTTTTTAGCCTACAAGACCTTATGTTACCCCCATACTTGATAGATTGCCCTTTATGAGAGAAAGATCTCTTAGGTTCTTCCCAGAGTTCACAGTTGCCCATTCATACTTTTGTCTCCATATTCATAGATTCAACCAACCACAGACTGAAACCTTCTAGGGGTAAAATTGCATCTCTGTTGAATGTACAGACTTCTTTCATCTCTTTATTCCTTACTATAGTAAGCAACTCTTTATAGCATTTACATTGTATTAGTTTATTATAAGTAATATAACATTTCTTTTTTTGGCAAAACCGGGGATTGAACTCAGGCCCTCGTGCTTGCCAGGGAAGCGCTTATTCTACTGAGCTATCTCCTCAGCCCTATAAGTAATATAGAGATGATGTAAACTATACAAGAATATATATGTAGGTAATATGCAATTATTATACTATTTTATTATATATATATATATATATATATATATATATATATATATATATAATTTTATATAAAGGATTTAAGCATCTAGATTTTGGTAAGATTTGGG
>PVKA01039788.1:0-19224 GCA_004027165.1 Ctenomys sociabilis
TACCGTGCAAGCATGGCGGATTTCCTGATACAAGAAGCTATATAGACTTTACAGACCAATCACAATTATACACGTGTTTAAATGGCATTGGTAGGATCATAAAACGGCGGGCTTTTCTCTGGATAGGAGGGGCCCAGGCACAGCAACAAGAACCCGGAAGCCGGATATGGGCGCCATCTTGGCAGACACGATGGGCGGGAGAGCGAGGAGCGGTCGCCATCTTGGAATGGCTCCCGACACTCTTTCATTGCTATTTTACCTTTTTCCCATTAAAATGAATTTTTAAAATATATAAAAAATAATGCTGTGCATTAGCCCATGGAAATGGAACAAAATCTATATATTGCCTCTTTGAGTTAAAAACCAATATTTCATTTCAGCAATTGTGATATTTACAATGTCTTAAGTTTGCTTGAAATCCTCATTATAAATGAAACTGCACATATCCATTTCTGAAAGACCAGAAATAGTGAAAGGAAATTAGAAGGTGGAGCTGATAACTTCTTCATGCTACTTAGCATGAAAGGATCTTTAAAGAAGAATAGTGGTGCTATCAGAAAAAACGGTCAAGAAAGTGAACAGAGAGAGGTGAGTGAAGAAAAATTCTAAAGAAAACTATTGAATTCATGTTTTTCATAATCTGTGTGATACAGTTTGTTTCCTCGGGGACAGGGTCTCACTCTGTGGTATAAGTAGGACCTTAACTCATTATTTAGCCCAGGCTGTCCTTGAACTCATGGAGATTCTCCTTCCTCAGATTATAAGCATGTGCCACCACCTTGGATGATTCTCTGTTTCAATGATTTGATAGTGAAAGAAGATATTTTGTTGTATTATACTCAACCCCTTTCTTATTTGCTTGGTCACCTAGAACTATGACAGATAATTGTGCTAAAACACATGAAACACTTTTTAGTAAATATCACTCAATTAAATGATATTTATTTCATGAGTTCCAAAACCAACCAAAATTCAGCGCCAGATACAGTAATTTGAAACTGGTCATAATCAACCCACAGAGAATTACTATAAAACATGAATTTGAGAGTAATTTTATCTTTCTCAGCTACTCATTTTGTGAGGAATCTTTACAAATCCTATAGACCAAGTCTCTGTAGAATGTATTTTTAAATAATTTTATTGAGAAACAAATAGTGATGAGACAGTTGCAAAACCAATTAGTAGGACAGTTTCAATAATTAATACATTGCATATTGTTGTAGAATCTATTCTTTCTTCCATTTTCTTCTGTTCTTGGATGACATATTATCAGCCTCTCCTTTGAGAATAGAAAATACCATCTTAATGATAACAAGAATACTGTGATAAATAGTCTTTTATTATTTTGTGAGTTTGAAAATTCTCCAGGGCTGGTAAGATACCATAGCTGAATAAGTGCCAGTTTAGACAAGCACAGGGACCAGGGATCAGTCCTAGCCCCACATGCTGTGCTGGACCTGCCCACAGGCATCCTGAACCAGCAACCAATACTGAGCATGGTAGTGGCATGCGCCTGAAATCCCAGTGCTGGGAATGCTGAAAACAGGAGGATTACTATGAGTCCAAGCTGCATAGAGAAACCCTGTACCAAATACATATAAAAGAAAGAAAATTACCACATGTTTTCAAAAAATATTAAATTTTTTGTTCTTGTCTCTCTTTTTCTTTATTATATGTTTTAAAAAATTATAAAGACAGTATAGTAATAATTGACATGACATTAGAAATGATAGACATTTAGGAGACCAAGATGACAGGCATCAAACATGGATTTTGTATTATGCATTGCTGTCCTCAGTGTAGTTGTTTAGTTCACATACATCAGTGTACAGAGTTAGTCAAGGTGAGCATTCTACACATTAACCCCTATTTTACAAAAAACTGATGGAAATTTTTAGTACAATCACCTCAGCCATCCTATATGAAAACTTGCATGTCTTCTCGCTACCTTTTTTCCTCCTTTTTCTTTTCTCTCCTCTTCATTGTCTTATTCCTAAGTTCAGTTTATTTCTGTTTACCTGTATCTGTTATAGATTTCAGGATTTATTTCTTCTTTTGGATTCTTAGAATAAAGAAACAGTACATACAATCTTACATAACCATATCTATTAATCTGAGCAACAGATTTAATCTTAAAAATAGATAATATATCAATCATTGTTAATCAGCTATTCTTGTTTTGAAAATCTGTAACACATGTATCATTGTATGTTACCCTGTCTCTGACTTTGTTCTTGATAATTTTCCTTTTTCTTTACCCTCCAAAATAAAATAAAATTACAATAAAAGAAGAAAGAAAAAAAGTAAGAATGAATGAATGAAAGAAAGAAATTCTCCAAATTCATGGACTACCCTTTCCTGGATCACTGCCCTGAGCATACGATGAAAAAACACAGTGAACAATTCCCAGGTCTACTTTAGGAAGTAACAGAAAAATTTTAAATATATAAAGAAAGTGATATATAGAAAGGAAAGCAGTGAACAAATGAATGAGACAATTTAATGGGTCCCGTATTACTTGCTATCATGTAGATTTGAGGTATACCCTAAAGTCTGCTGGGTAGCTGACTTAATCTTTTGAGTACTATTCTTGATCAGATAAAAACACTGAGGATTTTATAGGTGACTTTCTGTTAGGAGTTGTGATCCAGATAGAGGCAGATCACTGAGGCGATGACCAGGAAGGATTCATCTTCTCCATACTGCCTCCCATTTCTCTCTGCCTCCTGGGCCTTGTTCTGTGAGTGCCTTCCACTGCCAGATCTTGGTAACATGCTCTTCTAGCTTTGCATACAGCCAAATATAGACTGAATTCTCGAAAATTCAAGAGGTAAGATAAAACTCTCATTTAAATTGGGTGCATTGGATGGTGTGCTTCAGTCATGGGGGAGTGACGAAGATATTAGTTTTTACTTTGCTTTCTCCATTTTATGTGATGCTGGATATGGAACCCAAACCCTAGGACACATTGTACTTTCTCTACTACTGATCTGCACAGTAGTTTCTCTACTACTGATCTGCACTCCTGGACCACATTATGGCTTCTTTTACTGAAGAACTCATCATCATTCCATTGAAATTAAAAGCTAATCTTTATTATGTTTTTTGTAGTTTGTAAACTTAGGGTATTATATAAGAAATAAGCGTCTTCTAAATACTTTGTCATGATTAATAAGAGAAGCATGCTGACCACATGCTCTTACAAGTTTCCTTTTGAAACAAAATTTGAAAATAAATATTCGTAATATAAATATATTTTCTGTTTTTTAGAAATAATATCTTAGGCTCAGTGTTGTATTTTAATTATGAGTTATTTTATAACTGTTGGAATTTGTTAAAACTCATTCATAACTTTTGTTGCAATTAGTAAAGTGCATTTTATTTAGAGAACAAAGAGATTGTGCTCAACTCACAATACAAGGAAAGGTGTAAATTTATAGCCAATGAGCACAGTTACTTGGAAAGTATGAAAAAATACTAACAATTGTGTGATAAGGGCTATTTTCATGAACTGGCAAAGCACAGTGACCATCGTGTTCACAGAAGACCAGTGCACTGAGATACAGAAGGTAGGAAATAATGAATTCTATGAACTATCTAAAATGGTCAGATAACTTTGGTGGGAAGATAAAAATTTTATTCAGATTTCAAGGGTAAGGGGTTTTTGTTAAACTGATTAAGCATGATCCCCCTAAAATTGGAATAAATGTGTTAAAGACAGAGCTGAAGGACAGACTCAGATTAGGCACACTCCTTTGACCTAGGAGAATCTTATTGCTTGTTAAATCTAACAACATATACAGTGACTCCTCATCTTTAATCATTCATCTTGCTTTTCATTTCAGTTATACAGTTAACTGTAGTCTGAAAATATTACATACAAAATTACAGATATACATAACTATTCATTTTGTATCACAAGCTGTTTGAATACCAAGGTGCATATTCAAGCAGCTTTATGCTATTTATGATAGGAATCATCCTTTTGTCCACTGTATTCTCCCTATGTGCACTATCTGCTTGCTAATCGCATATCACCCTAAGGAGAGTCACATGGCGAGAAAACGTTCTCTCAGGCTTTCACAGAGAGCACGTTGGTCAAGCAGTTGCCGTGACTCATCCACATGGCTGACACTGAAAACTGTGGTACAGGATTACAAGATAAGTTCTGAGGGAACTTGACTGACCTGGTCAGATAAAATGTTACATTTCTTGTTATATAGGTCTTGCTTTATCTTGGTCTTAATCCAGAAGAAGATTGTAGGAACAAGGTATGAAAAGTGGAGCTATGTTGATGTGTTGAGCTGTGAAAGGCTCAGGTAGGCATCTTCTGACATTGCCAGTCCTATGGATAACCCACTACTATTGTGAATTACTGGATTATGTTGGACCATTTTGCTGAATTCATGCACCTACAGTATTTAAATGGCAATGGAATACCAATCTCTAACAAAACTAAAGAAAATGGGAGATACAAAGAAGGGACCATTATGCATATACAAAATACTTGGGATAGATATACAGCTACTTACTCTGGATTCATTGAGAGGCGAGATTTGTGCTAGTAATATTTGGACAGGGTATCATGTCTGCATCTTGTGATATGAATAACTACTAAGAAAATAATGATATGTGGTGTATTGATTGCTGAAACTCTCCTATTGATTAGTTTTGAAGCTGTCTCATTGCTGTTTTTTTCTCAGTAAAATTAATTAAAAAATAAAGAAACTGTGCAATGACGCATTTCAGACATTTGTAAGAAAATAAATATACAAAGAAAATATAATGTTAAGTGAAATGAACCAGACACACAAGTTTAAGTACCAAAAACAATCACCTATTAAGTTGTGTGGTCATTCTTAGGATTGCTGTGATTGTGTCCAAGTAAACTTTACATGTTATTCTGATGCTACATCACAATATCAAAGTCACTCACCTCACTTCATTTGAGCATACACTCATTTTGTCAACTAACAATAATTGTAAATGTGTGAGTACACTACAGTATGAAATTTTGAGAGAAAACTATAGTTCTATAACTTTTCTTACACTATGTTATCATAATATATTATTTTGTTACATTGCAGTTAATTTACTAATTAATTAAATTATTTCTATTTATTTTTGTGGTACCAGGGATGGAACTCAGGACATTGTGCTTGCCAGGCAAGCACTTATGTCTAATGAGCTATCTCCCCAGCGCCTATTTTATAAATTGAAATTTTCATAGGTATAGGACATAGCATGTTATAGTTAGCCTTCCATATGATATATGTGGATTCAATTACCTCAAAGATGAAATATAGATGATAGATAGATAGATACACAGATAGATAGATAGAAAGATAGATAGATAGATAGATAGATAGATAGATAGATAGATAGATAGATATTTTTTGTGTGGAATCGGGGATTGAATTCAGGCCCTTGCACTTGCCATGAAAGTGCTTATTCCACAGAGCCATCTCCCCAGCCCCCCTGTACAATACAGCATATCAAATATTTTCATTATACTAAAAATAAGAAATCTGGGGAAATATATATATATATATATATATATATATATATATATATATATATATATATATATATATATAGAGAGAGAGAGAGAGAGAGAGAGAGAGAGGAGAGAGAAGATGTGTGTGTGTGTTATTTTAAGATACTACAGCGATTTGTATGAAACAAGTAGTCACAGATGTTGTTAGCAGCAGGGGTGCTGGAATTAATTACTCATTCATGACTAATTTTACATATGTATTGAATTCAATACCATATGGGGTTGCAAGTGTCCACTGAGACTGCTGGAACATACAACAATACAGTGTTTCTTAAATTTTAATGCTCTGAAAATCCTTGCAGAGATCTTCGTGTAGATTCTGATTGATTGCAGTTTAAATGCAGGTTGATAGTTTGTATTTCTAATAGTAACTAAGTGAGGATTTTAGGCTACACAAAGACATACATTTTATGTAGCAAATCTGATTCTTTTAAGACTCAGACAGATAAATGAATAAACGATTATCCATTTATATACTGCCAGTTTATATAAATATTGTGGCTGTGGGTATTGAAACACCATTTTGGGGCTGGGGATATGGCTCAGTAGAATAAAAGTTTCCCTGGCAAGCACAGGGCCTGAGTTCAATCCCCTTTTCCACCAAAAAAAAAAAAAAAAAAAAAAAAAAAAAAAAAAAAAAAAAAAAAACAAGGAAAAGAAAGGAACACCTTTTTGCTGAGCTGCAAGTGGGATCTTTTTATTTTTAATTTTGAAATTGTGTACTGCTAAGTCAGTAAATTGTTCAGGCAAGGCTCAAACTTTCAATTTTTCTGACTTAATGCACCACCATACACAGCCTTGCCATTATATTTTGTTGAATTTAAATTTCCTGTCGGTTACTCTCCTACATTTCAAATTAAAACAAAACTATCTCTCTGAAAAACATTTTATTACTAATAAGTAAAACACTATTACATATCATTTGTACTAAACGAAATGCTTGTAATATGAGTTATTTCATTAAAGTGATGAGTACATGGTAAATTCTTTTAAGATATTGGTTAATTTTATTTTTAGGCAAGATGTCCTATCTTAAACACAGCTCATTCTTTACATTTTAGAATGCTAGATTGTATGAAGTGTTCACTATTATTTCTACCAGGATTCCCTAACTTCTAATGCACTTATTTTTATCCTGTTATCTAAATCAAACATGATAGAAACACTAGAAAAGGTGAGAAATTCCTGAAAAACTGAATACCTGCCTTTAATTCATTAAAATCACAGAAAGTGGTCCGCTTCCATCCTACCAAATGACATTAAGCTTCTGAGATCAAAACAAATATAGGTACCTTTGGGAAAATTCCAAGTAGAGGGATAGCAGGCTTGAATGGGATTTCTAGTCCTACGCTTTTGAGGGGTCTCCACACTGACCTCCACAGTGGCTGTACCAGTCTACATTCCCAGCAGCAGTGGAGAAGTGATCCCTTTTCCCCACAACCTCTCCAACATTTGTTGTTGGTTGATTTCCTTATGATAGCCATTCGTTCTGGATTGAGGTGGTATTGCAGGGTTGTTTTTATTTGCATTTCACGGATGACTAGCGATGTGGAGCATTTTTCATATATTTATTCACTTCTTTAATTTCGTACTCTGAGAAGTGTATATTCATCTCAGATGCCCATTTCTGAATCAGGTCTTTAAATTTGAGGGGCCTGTTGTATCTTAGTTCTTTATATATTCTAGACAGTAGTCCTCCGTTTGACTGCTTTTAAGTTAGGATTGTTTCAAAATTTGTTTGGTGTCTTTTCACTCTGTTGACAATTTCTTTTGACATGCAGAAGCTCCTTAAGAAGAGTTGATCCCAGTTGTTGATTCTTTCAAGTGCTTCGCATGCGAATATATGTTTGTTCATGAACTCTTCACCTACATCTATGTCTTCAAGAGTTCATCCTACTTTCTCTTCCAGGAGATCGATTGTTTCTGTTTTAATGTTTAGATCTGTAATCCATTTTGACTTTAACTCAGGGCATGGTGATAGAGCTGGGTCAAGTTTTAGTTTTCGGCATGTAGAAAGCCATGTTTTCTAGCACCATTTGTCAAAGAGGCTATCTTTCTTCCAGTGAGCTTGTTTACCCCTTTGTCAAAGACCAGATGGATGAGTGTGATTGAAGATACCTCTGCATCTTCTAATCTATTCCACTGATCCTCAGGTCTATTTTGATGCAAATACCATGTTGATTTTATCATCGTTCTACAAGAGTGATATATGTGTATCTATGTTTATAGCAGCACAGTTTGCGATAGCAAAATCATGGAAACAACCAAGATGTCCATCACATGAGGAATGGTTGAAAAAGATGTAGTATTTCTATATAATGGAGTATTACTCAGCTATTAAGAAAGATAAGTTTGAAGCATTTATACTGAAGTGGATGCCACTTGAATATATACTCATAAGTGAAATAAACCAGACACACATGTGTAAATATCATATAGTCTCCCTAGTATAAGAACCGAAAAGCAGAAATACAAATGGAAATGTATAGCAACAACTAAAAACAATTGAGTCATATAGGGTGAAGTGAATGGCATATGCTGCAGGATACTAATCAGCTTTTCTTCTGGATGGTTAACAACCTAAGTTCACAGATCAAAATTGGCGAAATAGAAGAGCAACAAGGCCAGCCAACATTTTGTCCCTAACCTGTCAAGGTCAGCGAAGACTCAGGACATAGGAGAACATGTACTGCAACATCATGAAACTCAGGTGAGCTCCAAATTTTCTGAACAAGGAGATTTGGAGCCATAGAGGAAAGAGATCGAAGTTCTATAGTGGGCCTGGGTAGAGTCACATGGAGAGAAAACTTTCTCTCCTGCTCTCACGGAGAGCAAACTGCTCAAGCATTGCATGTGACTCATCCACGTAGATGACACAGTCAAAGGATAAGGTACAGGACTCAAGACAATCCCTGAGAAGACTTCACTGACTGCATAAGAAACATAAAGTACATGTGTTGGTATATAAGTCTTGCTCTATCTAGGTCTTAACCATCCAGAAGAAAAGTATAAAAATGAAGTATACATTGCGGGGCCATAATATTAACTTGAGCTGTAAATGGCTATGGTCGACAACTTCTACGGATAACTCACTATTGTTGTGGAACTGTGGACTGTATTGGATTGTGTTGTAGAGTTCATGCACCAAGGACAGTTGAATGACAATGGGGTGACGATCTTTGACAGGTGTAGACGAAGGAAGGGGTATAGAAAGAAAGAATCATGATGTGTGTGTATAGACAGTACATCTGGGATAGATAATGCTGTGCTTCTACATAATTCTATGAGAGGCAAGATTTGCACTAATGGTGGTTGGACAGGATATTATGTCGGCTTCTGATTCTATGGAAAACCACTAGGAAAATAACAAGGTAGAAAGTATTAATTATTGAATCTTTGATGTAATTCAGGTATAAAAAATTAAGATACGCAAACAGCTACACTCTATTTACTAAAAAGAGACATGCGGTATAATAATGTCTGTAAGTATAATATCATGTATGCATCTTCTGTGATAGCAAAACGTTATGAAAACAGTTTGCAATGTATTAATTTATCAAATCTATCTTGTCAAGGTATCTTAAAGCTGTCTCATTCATATTTCTGTATTCAGTAAAACAAAAATAAGATGAACTTAAATTGAAGAAAAAAACAAATAGAGGAACACAGCACAGGAACAAATAAATTCTAATGCCAAGAAGGTGTAATTGAGATTTAAAAAAATAATAGTATTGCAAAAGTATAGAGATTTAATTATGAATCAAATAATCTTATATCACAGGTTGGAAAATTAGGAGAGTGTTCATTACTTTCTACCACGATATGGTCTGACATTCACAATAGTTTCAAGGAACATTTTAAATCTTTTAGTTTTTTTTAATTTTGTTATTTCCATGTGTTATTAGCCCCAGGTGTCCATAACATTAATGCGATTGCCGAGGGGTACCAGCAACAACATTCACAGGTAAGAAATTTAAATTGAATGGTAATATGTACAACTATGGTTTGTTTTGTTTTATTTTGTAGTACTGGAGATAAACAAAGACCCCGGGCCTTGTACATATAGACAACTCCACATTGAGCCCCCAGTCCTGTTTTATTTTATTTCTTTAAAATTTTTGTTTTATTGAAGTACAAATATCAATGAGACAGTTTTAAGATACCTTGAAAAGATGGATTTGACAAATTAATACATTGCAAACGGTTTTCACAATGTTTTGGTATCATAGAAGGTGCATACATGATGTTATACTTACAGACATTATTATAGCATATGACTCTTATCAGTAAAGAGAGTATAGCTGTTTGCGTATCTTATTTTTTATACCTGAATTACATCAAAGGTTCAATAATTAATACTTTCTACCTTGTTATGTTCCTAGTGGTTGTCCATAGTACTAGAAGCTGACATAATGTCCTGTCCAACCACCATTAGTGCAAATCTTGCCTCTCATAGGATTATGCAGAAGCACAGCATTAATCTATCCACACTGTACTGTCTATACACACACATCATGATTCTTCCTTTCTATACCCCCTCCTTTGTCTACACCTGTCAGAGATAGGCACTCCATTGTCATTCAATGAACTTAGGTGCCTGAGCTCAACAACGCAATCAAACATAATCCAGCATTCCACTACAATAGTGGGTTGTCCGAAGAAATTGTCGACCATAGCCATTTATAGCTAAGCTTAATATTATGGCCCCGCAATGTATACTTCACTTTTATACTTTTCTGCTGGATGGTTAAGACCTAGATAGAGCAAGACTTATATACCAACACATGTACTTTATGTTTTTTATGAGACCAGTGAGGTCCCCTCAGGGATTTTTTTTTCAAGACACCTTAACAATTCAGATTTCATAAATTAATACATTTCAAACTCTTTCGTAACGTTTTGGTATTGTACAAGGTGCATACATGATATTATATTTACAGATATTATTTTAACAGATATCTCTTATCAGTGAATTAAAAGTGCAGCTGCTTACATATTTTTTATACCTGAATTGTATAAAAAATTCAATAATTATTTTTGTAGAGGGTGACCGAAGCATTAGAAGCCAACATAATATCCTGTTCAACCACCATTACTGCAGATCTTGCCTCTCATAGAATTACGCAGCTATTAAGAATGATAAGTTTGAAGCATTTATACTGAAGTGGATGCCACTTGAACATATACTCATAAGTGAAATAAACTAGACACATATGTAAATATCATATAGTCTCCCTAGTATAACAAGTGAAAAGCAGAAATACAAAAGGTAACGTACAAGTAAAATCAATTGAGTTAGATAAGGCAGAGTGAATGGCATATGCTGCAGGATACTAATCAGCTTTTCTTCTGGATGGTTAACAACCTAAGATTACAAGTCAGAGTTGGAGAAATAGAAGAGCCACAAGGCCAGCCAACATTTTGGCCCTAGCCTTTCAAGGTCAGCAAAGACTCAGGACATAGGAGAACCTGTACTGCAACATCATGAAACTCAGGTGAACTCCAAATTTCCTGAACAAGGAGATTATGGAGCTACAGAGGAAAGAGATTGAAGTTTTAAAGTGTGCCTGGGGAGAGTCACATGAAGAGAAAACTTTCTCTCAAGCTCTCAAAGAGAGTAAACTGGTCAAACATTGGCCGTCACTCATCCACATGGATGACACAGACAAAGGAACTACAGAATAATGTACAGGACTACAAGATAAACCCTGAGAGGACTTCACTGACCACATAGTAAATATAAAGTTCTTGTGTTGGTATATAAGTCTTGATCTACCTAGGTCTTAACCATCCAGCAGAAAAGCATAAAAATGAAGTATACATCGTGAGCCCATAATAATATACTGAGCTGTAAATGGCTATGGTTGACAATTTCTTTGAGTAACTCACTATGGTTGTAGAATGCTGGACGGTGTTAGATTGTGTTGTCGAGTTTAAGCACCTAAGTTAGTTGAATGTCAATGGAGTGCCCACTTTTGACAGGTGTACACAAAGGAAGGGGTGTAGAAAGAAATGTTCATGATGTTTGTGTATAGACAGTACAGTTGGGATAGATAACGCTGTGCTTCTACATAATTCTATGAGAGGCAACATTTTAAATCTTTTAAAGCCTTAGAGCTCCCTCCTGTGTTCATAGTGGCTCTAGTGTTTTCTTACCTGCCTGTGGTCGATCTCCATATCAGGTTAACAGTCTGCAACTGAGAGAACTTCATTGTCTTTATTTCATGAGCCAAGGTGAAATTAACATATTTTGTGGTTTTCATCACAAGAGAATAGTAGAAAGTAATTTTTCAATATAAATTTCCAATATTTATTCAGATTAAATATATGTTCATTACTTTTCTTTTGTGTCTTTTTAAATACAATACTTTCATTCATATAAAATACTTGTATAGTGGAATTATACCAACCAATTTGACAACTCTAGAAATACATTCTATACTTTGCATTCCTAAAATTAATCTGACATAAAAATCATCATGTAATTATGAACAATTTATTGTGCAAAATACCAGGAAAAACTGAAGACTCATTTCTCTTAAGGCTAATAATTTTGCAAGGGAAATACTTGGATATACCACTATCTCACCTCTGTAATAAAACACAGTAGCGTAGGCTTGAGGACACTGAAAGTTACCTTGCACTTGGTTACAGATATAACTTTTCATGGGTAACACACACAAATCATTATGCACAATCTCAGTTGATTTTTCTTTTCTTTTCGTTTCATTTTCTTATTTTTTAAAGAAAAGAAGGTGATTCATTAGGAAAGATTAAGAAAAGAGAAGATAGCAACTCTGGTGATGTATGGAGCATCAGAAAGTGAAAGTTCTTCTCATGTAGTTACTTTTATGAAACAAGTTAGGTGTATATACAGATGCACAACTGCTATGCTTCTTGCAAGTGAAATGCAACATTATTTTTGTTGAATAAAGTATATATAAAATTCAATCAAATATATAATGGCATGAATGATATGTGATTGCTAGTGGAGTTTATTAAACAAATGATTAGCATTTTAGATAGTCAGGGAAACGTGCTCTTTAAAGTACAGATATGCTATTAGTCTCTAGAAAAAAGAAGGTGGCATAGTAGTTGGTTACAGCATGAGTAAAAATAGTTAATAAATTCAACACAAATTTGATGATATACATATATTTCTTAAAAGCATGTGATTAGGGGCTGGGGAGATAGCTCAGTAGAATAAGTGCTTGCGTGGCAAGTATAAGGGCATGAGTTCAATCCCCAGTTCCACAAAGGAAAAGCATATGGTTGCAGTAAGTGGAGCATTTAAGATGTAGGCCTGATGAGAGATCCTTAGGTTAGCTAAGGATGTTGTCCTCACAAGCTCTTAAGATGGTTTGGTGAAAATAAGTTTAAGAAATATCTGACTGGTCCTTAAGCATTGCATCTTCCAGATTCAAGATATAATCTTTCTTCCTCCATATCTAACACCATGATACTCTCAAGCCCTTGGAAATCGGGAGACTACACTATCAGGGTTATTGGCTTCCAAAATCTGAGTGGAGCAGATCTCCTTATAAAGTTGGATTGTTTCAAGTATGTCACTAAACTGGTGGGAAGCATATTAAATTATCACCACCAATGCAATTTGTGGTGTTTAATATATGAAAGGTGGCATCAAAGTTTATATTCAAGCAAGAGATTATAGTTATGGCCAAGGGAGAACAAAAAGTGTGCGTGAGAAGTACAGTACTTTCTGGGAAAAAAAACTGACCTATGAATAAACTGTCCTTTCCATCTTAAAATTCACTGATATGGTAGATTTCATTTATGCATTTTGAATTATATTACTTTTTTTCAAATATTAAATTATACAATCGCAGGAACAATATGATATATTTTCAAAGGCCTCTTATATCACAGTTTCAATGATTTATACAGCCATAGCATTTTATTTATTTATTTTTTTTTCTTGTGGAACCGGGGATTGAACTCAGATCCTTGCACTTGCCAGGGAAGCACTTATTCCACTGAGCCATCTCCACAGCCCCTGCCATGGCATTTGTAAACATCCAGGTTTACATGGAATTTTTATTTAAGGAAAACAATTGCTTTCAAATGACAGTAACATATGCAAGATGTGCTATTTTCTTCTTTTAACGGTAGTCAGCTTTGCATTACTGTGACTGAATACTTAATATAAGCAACTCGTATGGTAGAAAGCTTTATTTTCACTTACAATTTCATAGTTTCAGTTCATGGTCAGTTACCTCTGTTGCATTTGAGCCTCTGGAAAGGGAGTATGGCCTGGTGGAAACACATGACAGAAGAAAGTGTGCACTGTATGGCAGCAAGGAGACAAAGAAATAGGAAGAGAACAGGATCCTAAAGCCTCCCTCTAAGACAACCTCCAATGATGTAACTTTCTCTTATTGTATCCCAACACTTAAAAGTTTCACCACTACCCACTAGTACCATGGGCTCTTAACCAAGCTTTTGACACATGAACTTTTCTTTGAAGTTCACTTCTCTAATACATACTGCTTCCTAGTATAATCAATATCCTTGACTTAAAATTAAACATCTTTCACAGGTCATTTTTATTCTTACTCTCAAACTAGTACTGACTAGAAATCCTCCCTTCTTTTTGCTCCTTAAAACATGTGTTTCCCTGTGACATCTTTTAGGAAGTATTTGTCTGTACAGGTGGTAAACACTGTCAGCCTGTCTCATAAGATTTGGCTTCTGCTTTAGGACAGGAAGTCCTCTTTGGTAAGTAGGACATTTATGATCTGTCATTAAACAAAAGTGATGGTTTACCTTGAGTTTGGCAACACCAAAGCACTGATAACAACAGACAAGAAAATACAGAATGAAAGAGAGAAGAAATTTTTGTTATAACCTGAAGTGTTCTTTTCAGGATGATATACATTCAATGTATTGCAGGTGTTAGGACTTTGAAAAATATGTAGAAATCACTTAGTAATTTAGTTACTAGGTTTATAAATTCAAAATTAGGTAAAACTGTGATTAATATCTGTCTAATTTCTCAGGGATGCATTAAAAATTGCCACAAACTTGGTAGATTGAAATGTCAGTAATTTATTTCTCATGTCAAGAGTTGAGAAGAAAAGTGTCATCAATTTTTATTACTTCTGGAATGTCCAAGAAACATTTCTGTGCACATTTATTAATATTTTGTGGTTGTCAGAAATCCTTGCCAGGATTTTTTAAAAATTTGTGGCACCATAGTTTGAAATTCAATGTTTGTCTTTTCATGGTCTTAATCTCATGTCTGTCTTACCTGTGTCTCTCTGTTTCTCTGTTTCTTTTCTTCTTTTCTCTTGTAATGAAACCAGTTATTGGGTTTAGTGCCCAGCCTAAATTTAGGATGATTTTACTATCATGCTGTTAACTAATTGTATCTTCAAGTAACATATTTGTATAAGTTCTCGGGCTGAACATGAACTTGCAGAGACTTTCTTCGATGTAAGAATATAATATAATGTTTTGAGATATATAAATAATATACTGTTTACCAAACTTTTTTTTCATTGAAAATTTATACAGAACTCCAAAAAAAGACATGTTACAAATGTTAAAATTAATTCTGGAATCCCTGAATGTTGGATCTCAATTTCTCCTTAAGTATCATTATGGAATTAAAAGCCACATAGAGGAAAATGTGGAAAGCAGCAAACTATAACAGTGCCTAGAGTTAAACTTGCCTCAAAACTTACCACACCTTTGTTTTAAAATTAATTTTGTAATGAAAGACGACCTTGAGGTCTAATACTAGTAAAGTATAAGTTTCTGCTGTATGATATTTGTTGCTAAGTAACAAAATAAGAATTCAGCATATTTAAAACTATAGTTCTTGGATTAAATTTATTGGGGGCCCTCTTTGTGTAAACATTATGGTTAAGCAGAATAATATTGTTGTAACACTTTTGGCTCCCTACTTCCATTGCCACATTTCCCTCTTGATTTACATTAAGATATTGATAAAATAATTATAAAATACTTCAATAAAGGAGAGATTTTTGAATTTGGGACACTAAATTACATGTCCTCTTGCTAAAATTTATTAAGATATCCTACGAAAATTTCTCCACATATAATGATGATAATAATGCCTTTATACTCCAATATATGTCCTCCTGCTTCTTGTTTGCATTCTATTACACTATTCTTGGTTCAGCATCATCTACAAAGGGACTGCATCTTCTTTAAGAAGTTTAATAACAGAAAACCTTCATATTATTGTTTTCTAAAATACTTAAAACTCAGGTAGCAAATGCAGCATTGTTCCCTGGGTTGTGTTTTTCTAATGAACTCTCCATTCACTCCAGCTTTTTAGGCCCATTTTGATGGATAAACCTTAGTTCAGTTCCTTTCTATAGTATTCAATACCATCATTAAGCCAGTTCTATTTGTGTATGTATCAACCTATCTCTGCACTATGAAATTTTGTACTGAACCTAAAGCACTCAGAAAAAACTTACGTTGCACTCAGAAATAACCTTCCCTAAATTAAAATTCTCTCAAATTCTTCAGCTGCATAGACAAATCCATTCAATGCTGTATGGTTTCTAGATAAACTCTAGTTGTTTATAGGATGCAATCACTGAAATCCAGCACATCTATTGTGTAATCTTAGCACCACCAAGTGGTAATAGCATAGACTGGCAATGTTTGTATGCTTTTGATCTCAAGATGTATCCATTGCTCCAAAGGCCACAGAAAAAGTGCATTGTGGTATTTCAATAGGTATTAAACGGGGGTAAAAATATTTCAAGGGCCATAAAACAAATTATCAGAGTCCATATCTTAAGTTCCATTAGTCATAATGAACTTAAAGAGAGAAGGTTAAAAAAAAAAAAAAAAGAAGGTAAATGAGAAAGTTAGAAAAGTAGTAAGTACATTTGTGGCCTTCATGAGGCAAAGGAGGAAGAAGACAAAAACAAAAAATAAAATAAGTAAGGGACAAAGGTCATGGTTGCAGAATAAATCTTCAGAAGAAAGAAATAATTAAATTTCCTAACACTTCTTATACTTCAAATAATGTAATAGTAATTTAAGCCTCATAAGGGCCATCCAGATAGCTCAGGGATAAAAGCACCAGCTTAGGCAAACACAGGGATTGGGGACCCATTCCCAGCCTTCTGTGCCAGCATCAGCCCTGGGGCAAGCGGAGACACTGAGACTGAGCTTGGTGGTGCGTGCCTATACTCCCAGCACTTGGGAGGCTGAAAACAGGAGAATCACTATGGTACTCACCTGTGTAATGAGACACTGTAGACCCTGTACTTAATACATAAAATAGCAATAATAATAATAATAATTAAGCCTCATAAATGCCTAATGAGGTATCCATTCTCATTCACCTGAAAGAAACACAAGTCAAAATGTGAACATTAAGAAAAATGTATATGACATCTGATTCAGTTTGGTTTGATTGAATGCATTTCCTTTTACTTTTAAAATTTGTTTTAATTTACAAAGAAATATTGTATAAATGTATACTATAAACATTGTTTTTATATATGTATTCTTTTGAAAATTAATGAGAATTAATGTGTTCAGTAATTCTCTATCCTTCTATCTTTCTAGAAGTCATTCTTCTTTTACTCTGGTAAAGTTAATTGTATCTTTCTTCTCACAAAAGGCAGAAGACACAATCTATGCTTTGTTTGAATCTACATATTGTACAAGGACAGTGAATATAAGCAGTGATGCTACTGTAATCGTAGTTTCTTCTTCCAGTGTCAAGGCCTATTGCACAACCTAAGAAAATCTGTATATTAGAGAAAAACATTGTGGTTTTATTCAGAATAGAGGGTGAAAGTTGGTTTCATTTATCATTTACATAAAATATTTTGTGAGACATTTATTTTGTCCTCAGTGAAAATGTCAATGGAGATATAAAAATATTGTAAAGTTATTTATAATTCATGAACTATGTTCAGAGCATTAATTCAGTGATTAGCTATTAAATATCTGACACTTGAGAGGGTCCTGGTTTGGGACCTTGCAGCTGAATTCCTGCAGAATAGCAAGATGCAAGACACAACAAGCTAAACCAGGAATAAAACATCTAGCCGGTGGGACATAGAGGCTTCACTTCCATGGACCACAGCACTAAGAAGATGAGCAGTGCAGCCAGACCCATATATTGCCTACTTGGTTGAGTTCAAGTTTTGTAAATACCAACCCAGTGAGCGAAGGCTTACTGCTCGGCCCAGTGGGGCCCAAACGTAGAGACAGATCTATAGCAGGATCCTCTTGAGACACCGGTGAAAACACATAAATGGGGTGAAGTAGTCTGCCTGGAAGACTCTAGGTACATCAAAAGAAGGTGACCAGACAGAACTTAGGGGAACTAATTTAAATACAAATTGCCAATTTTATATGTGCTCAGCTATATAGCCATAACAAATGTTCTTATGGTCTAAAACTCCAGTCCATTAGTTACAAAAGTTCATCAATTGCTAAGTCTTACTACCCATTGTTAGTGCTGCTGTTTGCATTACACTAAGTAGAACACCATATCTGCCTTAACCACATGTTCTTGGGTAAAAGTATCAGGAGGCACGTAGGTAATAACCTCACCAAAGCCCTATGCCTAAGAAGAAAGGACAGGGTGAAGTGGAAACCAATAATTCACTCTTAATCGATAGAGAAAAAAAATCTTGGGACACACACAAAACAAAAATATCTGACACAGAATACTTACCTAAAGCACGGATTCTTTATAGGGAGGCTCTGATCACAGTGGTACAGCTCACTGCCATCAAACTTTCACAAAATATATTACAGAAATCAAAACAGAGTTCTCTTAAAATGGCAAAGAGAAGGAGCAAAACGCAATCTCAGACCATGAGCCAACACAGAACAAACACAGGAGATAGTAGCATCCATGAAATTGGAAGTCACACACCTGAAATCTCTGAAATAATAGCATTTGAGCCACTGGGTTGAGCTAAGATGGCAAGTAAAACTGAGCCTGGTGTCACATGCCTGTATTTCAGCACTTGGAAGGCTTAAAACAAGAGAAACACTGTGAGTCTTAGCTACATAGTGAAATCCTGTAGGGCTTGAATTAAATAAAATTTAATAATAATAATAATAATAATAATAATAATAATAATAATAATAATAATGTTAATAAGCTCTTCAATCTTGCCCACGTGCGGCCAGCCAGAGCAACCAGTCTAAGGCACAAGGGCCCACTCCAGCGGCCTCCTGGATCCCGCCACCAAGCGCTCCAAGTGAGTGGGAACTTGCAGGACTCACCAGGCTTCCCAAATCAGTGAGTGTGTGGTGAATCTGAGGGAGAGCCTTTGGCTTCTTCCCACACATGCTGCCCTGATCGCTGCTCCCAAGCCCTTCAAGCCAGTGATCAGCCTGAAACCTCAGGGACAACTCACCAGCAACTCCCTGGATCCCCTGCTCTGAAGCCGGGTGAGTGAGTGGCAATTTCCCCAACTCCCTCGGCATCAAAGGTCAGTGGGTGGAGACCTCCAGGCCCGCCGCACCAGAGAGAGATTTCCTAGCAATAGCCAGTCCCACGCCACGGATCCCGACCCAGTGAAGCTTGTCCTGGATTGAGAACTCCAGGCCTGCCATGATGGAGGGACATTTCCCAGCAAGATCCAGTCCTACCCCATGGTCCCAGACCCAGTGGAGCTAGGCCTGTGAGA